>JASSUY010003078.1:10257-20961 GCA_032466535.1 Forpus xanthops | reverse complement strand
CGTAGGGCCCTGCGCTCTGATTGGCTGAGGAGAGAGCGGAGCCGTGCGTCAGAGCGCTGGGGGTGACGCCACGGGGGTGCGTGCGTGACGTCACCGCGGGGCCAGGGGGGCTCGTGGCCGATGATGGGGGGGAGCGGTGCGGGGGGGGGCGGTGTTAATCAGGTACGGGTCTAATTGGCGGGGTCTTAATTACCTACGGGTCTAACGGGGGGTGTTAATTACCTACGGGTCTATTGGGGGGGGGGGTGTTAATTACCTACGGGTCTAATTTGGAGAGGGGGAGCTCGGCCGGTCCCGCGGTGTCGATGTCAAGGGCAGGGGCTGATGAGGAGGGGGCCATGGAACGGGACCGAGGCCTGGCCCGGTGCCCCCCCCATGCAGAGGAAGAGCGGTGCCCGGGGCGGGAGGCGGGAGCAGACACGTGCGTGGGTCCGTTGTGAGCCCCATTCGTGCCCTGCTCCTTGTGCCGTGCAGGGTCAGGCAGCTCGAGGTGGTGCTGAGCCCTCAGCCCCCGCGGGCACTGCTGGAACCCCGTGGGTGAAGCACAGTGGGGACGAGGGGGAGGCTGTGCCCAGCGCGTTGGGAAGGCTTTGTGCTGTGTGTGCATCAGGAGGTGCTGCCTCGCTTTAGAAAGGGTTGGTTCAGTGCTCCTCGGGTGCTTCAGGCAGGAGCTGATGCTGGCAAGGGGAGCATTGAAACGCAGCGGTGCTTCAGCTCCTGGTGGATGTTCCTCAGAGCGAAGTGCCGCGGGTCACAAACAGCCACTGCTTCTCTTTCTCTTCCTTTAGGCTTTTCGGGACTGAACAAGGAGAAAGCTCACAATGAAGAACCAAGGTGGGGAGACCAAAGCAGCCCCGCGGCCTCCCGGCTCCCCCAGGATGAGCGGTGCTCTGGTGCTGGAGGAGGGCGAAGCGCTGGAGGCCACAGCACCCGCGGAAGGTGGGGAGGCTCCAGGGCTGAGTCAGACTTCATTCTGTTCATGTTAATCAAGTGGCTCTTGGCTAAAACCACTTCTGCCATGTGCTGTGACGGCTCAGGGGCAGCAAACGCAGTTCGTTTGGTGATCGACTGTTGTAAGGCTCATGTGGAGAGGCTTCAGTGCTTCCTGGCTGCTCATCCCCAAAGCCCCTGCAGCTGGGGACAAGAGGCAGTGCAGATGCTCTTATACATAAGGAGGAAGCTGACCCAGCTTCCACATCTGTTGTCATGGAAAAGCGCCTGGCTCTGGGGATATTGGGGAGCAGTTCCTGTGAGGGAAGGCTCCCACACAACCTTCTTTCCATCACGGCTGGTGGGGAGGAAGGGGAATTCCTGCTCTTGACAGATGTCATGGGCTTGGTCGTGCTCCCTGATGGAAGGAGGGGCTGTGGGGGTGCCCCACTGTTGTAGGGCAGCTGGCTGGGATGCAGCGGAACAAAGCAGCTTATGTGCAGCCTGGAGATGAGAAGCTGTGTGGAGACTTCAGCAGCTTCCAGTGTCTGAAGGAGGCTACCGGGATGCTGGAGAGGGGCTCTTCAGTGACAGGACAAGGGGTGATGGGTTCACACTGAAATGGGAAGTTCGGGTTGGAGATAAGGCAGAAGTTCTTCCCCATGAGGGTGCTGAGGCGCTGGCACAGGGTGCCCAGAGAAGCTGTGGCTGCCCCATCCCTGCAGTGTTCAAGGCCAGGTTGGACACAGGGGCTTGGAGCAAGCTGCTCTATGGAAGGTGTCCCTGCCCATGGCAGGGATTGGAGCTGGAGGAGCTTCAGGTCCTTTCCAACCCAAACCATTCCATGATTCCATGTTGCCGAAGTTCAGCCGCACAGTGCCATGCGTGCTCAGGAGCCCTTCCCTTTGCCCTGTGCTCATAGAGCCCATGGGAGGGGAATCTCATGCTCTGTGTTCTGTCTCCCACAGCTCCTCTGGCACAGGAGGACACCAAATCCTCCCGGGCCGCTGTGCGCGACGTCTCCGAGGAGCTGAGCAGGCAGCTGGAGGACATCCTGAACACATACTGCGTGGATGCCAGCCAGGAGGCTCCAGGGGAGGACGGGGGCCAGAGCGAGCCCACGGAGCCTGAGGAGCCCGAGAAGGGCCGCAGCGAGTCCCCGAGGAATGGGGAACAGGAGCCCAGTGTCCCTGAGATGAACGGGGAGAAGGAGAGCACCAAAGGGACTGAAGAGTTCCGGCCTGGGGAGGAGTGTGGGGAGCGGGATCAGAAGAAAGCTCAGGAGAAGAAGAAAGCCAAGGGCCTGGGTAAGAGGTTCCCTGCTCTGGTGGTGCTCCCAGCCTGAGAACGTCAGTGAGTCATGGTTTTACACGGCTTTGGTTGCCCTCAGCAGCATTTGGGACTGATGCAGCATCCTGTGTGAGGAAGTGTGCTGCAAAGGCACTGACTGCTCCTGGGTGCTGCTGCAGCCTCCCAGGTCTGTGCTGTTCTCTCCTGCTGGATATGACCCTCTGTAGCCAGCCCAGTGGTGGTTTCCCACTTGGAAAGCCAGGTCTCTCCCCAGCTCAGGTGAAATCTGTGGGGCAGAGGCCTGAGGAAGCACTGGAGATGCAGCTGTGGTCAGGGCACGGCTGCGAGGCCTGGTTTGTCTCTCCTCTCCTTGCCCTCAGGAGCCAGGACACTGTGGGAGTGCTTTGGTTTTAATCCCATGTCTCCTTCCAGGCAAAGAGATCACTTTGCTGATGCAGACCCTGAACACCCTGAGCACGCCAGAGGAGAAACTTGCAGCACTGTGCAAGAAATACGCTGAGCTGGTGAGTGCTGGTGCGTTGCAGGCTCTGGGGCTGGGCGAGGAGGCAGAAGATGCTTGTAGATACTTGGGCTTTGTCTTGCTTGTGCAAGGAGCAGTCCAGGAACACGTGTGCAGCTTTGCAGTGCATGACCTGGGATCCAAACAGCAGAGGAATGATGGTGCTTGGTCCGGGCAGGCAGCATTGTTTGCAGAAGCCTAAGCATGGACAGGAGCAAACCTGCTCCTGTCAGAGCGCAGTGTTTCACTGATCCCCATGTCCCTCCTGGGGATGCAGCCGATTGCTCTGCTCTGGCTGTATCTGTGCCCTTTGCTCCTCTGTCACAGCTGGAAGAGCACCGGAACTCCCAGAAGCAGATGAAGATCCTGCAGAAGAAGCAGACGCAGCTGGTGCAGGAGAAGGACCACCTGCAGAGTGAGCACAGCAAAGCCATCCTGGCCCGTAGCAAGCTGGAGAGCCTGTGCCGCGAGCTGCAGAGGCACAACCGCACCCTCAAGGCAAGTTCTCCTGGGTGTCTGGCACACTCCCCTTCATCCAGAGCCAGCGCAGTGCTTTGTTTCTGCTGTTAAACCATCCCTACCCCCAATGCCCGAGTGTTATTGCAGGATATATCACTGGAGAAAGGGAGGGGAATGACCCAAAGTGACTTCATTGATGGAAGCAATGGTGGGAGGTGGGGGGAGTTCTGAGCATCCCCAGCGTGCCCAGCACAGAGGCTGATGTGTCACTGCCCTCCTCACACAGGAGGAGGGTGTCCAACGTGCACGGGAGGAAGAAGAGAAGCGGAAGGAGGTGACATCCCACTTCCAGGTGACCCTGAACGACATCCAGCTCCAGATGGAGCAGCACAACGAGAGGAACTCCAAGCTGCGCCAGGAGAACATGGAGCTGGCAGAGAGGCTCAAGAAGCTCATCGAGCAGTACGAGCTGCGGGAGGAGGTGGGAGATGTGGGGCTGGGCTGCTCCTGGGGGGGCTCTGGGGTCGCTGCCTGGGCAGCAAGGCTTGGGCTGAGCGTGTTGGTGACTGAGTGATGCTGTTCCCTTGGCAGCACATCGATAAGGTGTTCAAGCACAAGGACCTGCAGCAGCAGCTGGTGGATGCCAAGCTTCAGCAGGCGCAGGAAATGCTGAAGGAAGCAGAGGAGAGACACCAGCGGGAGAAGGACTTTGTAAGTCTCAAAGCAGTTCTCTGATGGCTGTGAATGCTTTTGGCATTGTCCCTCTGGGATGGTTTGTCAGTGTGGGATACCTGGTGCAGAGCTCAGTTGGGATTAAGGCGTTCCAAGCCTCCCGCATGCCCAGCAAGGACTGATCCCCCAGAGGATTCCAGAGTGGGGCTAGAGCCTTGCTCTGCTCTTCCAGTGCCTCCAAGCCCACTCCTGTCTCCAGGCCATGCAGTAGTCAGGTAACTGCTTTTGCTCTTCCCCAGCTGCTGAAGGAAGCTGTGGAATCCCAGAGGATGTGTGAGCTGATGAAGCAACAGGAGACCCACCTCAAGCAGCAGGTGAGGTGTTACCTGGGCTGTGTGCTCACCCTCATTGTTGGTTTGGGGTCTTTCTCCTTCCTCCCTAAGCAGGAAACCACCCTGAAGTTCCCTAATGTGGAAAGCGCAGGGGCAGGAGCGCTGCTGGGTTTGGTATTAGTGTTTGGTGCCTGTGTGGTCATAGGGTGAGCTGAGAATTCCTTCAGCAGTTCTGCCTTCTGGGAGAAAGGCTTTTCCCAGCACTGGGAGCGGTGTTGTGATTGTACCTGGCTCCATCAGACCCAGCAGTTGCCTCTTGCCAAGGCCAGGGGGTGTTGTGGAACACATCAGTCCTAGGATCCTGCCCTAGGAAAGAGTCTTTCCACGTTCTCTGGTCCCTAATGCTGGCAGAGCAGCTCCAGCTCCCACTTTGTCCTCAAGTCCAATGAGGAGATCCCAGCTGAGTTCCTGGCTGCTGCTTGCCCTGTGCTGGTGTAACCCTCGCTGTCCCCACAGCTGGCTCTCTACACGGAGAAGTTTGAAGAATTCCAGAACACCCTCTCCAAAAGCAGTGAAGTGTTCACCACGTTTAAGCAGGAGATGGAGAAGGTGGGTACCACGTCTGCTCCTGGACAGGCTGCCTGCTTATGTCTCCTTGATGCTGCCGGGAGCTGGAGAGCTGTAGCTCTCTACTTTGGGTTTGAGGGTGCTCAGATCAGCCACGAGGTTGATGCCATCTTTGCAGCAGGGACGAGCAGCACAACCCTGTCCCCTGGGTCGTTGGTTGCTGGTTGGTGCTTGAAGCTGGCTGCAGGAGACAGGGAGATGGTTCCCAGGACAGTGGAACCTCACGCTGGGATCTTGGGTGTCCATGTGAGACTCTGCCTGTGCCTTATGTGTCCCCTTTTTGTCACCTGTAGATGACAAAGAAGATCAAGAAGCTGGAGAAGGAGACCACGATGTACCGCTCTCGCTGGGAGAGCAGCAACAAGGCTCTGCTGGAAATGGCTGAAGAGGTGAGGAGGCTCTGGTGGTCTGTTCCCTGCCCGTGGTGGTAGGAGCCCTCTGTCCCATGCAGTGATGGTTAGTGCAGAGGTATGCGGAAGAGCTCAGTCTCAGCAGCATTTGGCCTCTGGGAGCACAGGAAGAAGGCAGCCGTGATGACAGCATCAGGTTTGGTGCTGGGTTCATCAGTTGGATTTGATGATCTTAAAGGGCTTTTCCACCCTTGATTCAACGATTCTAGGTTCTTTGAATGCCAAATGCTTGCTCGATCACGGGTAGTTTCCCCCTTGGGCTCCCCCCGGGGTTTCAGCTCTCCCTTTGTGCTGATGGAGTCTGAGCTGCTGCTCTCTTTGCAGAAAACCCTGCGCGATAAAGAGTTAGAGGGGCTGCAGGTGAAGATCCAGCGCCTGGAGAAGCTGTGCCGAGCTCTGCAGACCGAGCGCAACGACCTCAACAAGAAGGTGCAGGACCTGTGTGCCCACGTGCCCCGGGCAGACACCGACCTGGGCGAGCCCCTGAAGGACCCCCCTCGGGACAGCTCGGACGTGGTGGCTGCAGCAGAGGAATGCCTGAACTTGGGAAAGCCAACACAAAGCCTGGATCCTGCGCAGGAGAGCCTGGGAAAACTGAGCATAGGAGCCTTGGGGCAGAGTGGGACTGAGGGAGGCAGCCAGGGCGCTGATTGAGCCTGCTGTGCACCAGCACAGGCAGGGCAAGGGAGGGCAACGTCAGTGCTTCCATAGACTCCATCTGATGCCCCTCTCCAGGTCCTGGGATGGGCACGAGGGGACCTGAGATTTCCTAGCTTAGGTTTTTGGAGGGTTTTTAAGATTTTATATATATATATATGATATATAAATACATGCAGGGCAGCGTCCGCTCTATAGATGAAAACGAGAACGACCCACCCTGCGTGTGCGTGAATAACTAATATATGGAGCTCAAGCGATCGTCCCTCTCACTGGAAGACTTTGGCATTGGCAGGCTGCAGCTCCCCAAAAACCTCGTGCACCTCAGGAAAGGGGGTACCTGGATCTGCCCTGGCCCAGTGGGAACATCCAGATGCAACAATGCTCTCACATGGAGTGAAAGCATCCAAGCCAAGCAGGGAGCAATGAAGCGTTTCCCAGCACCAATTCTCCCTCCCTCCTCTGGGTCAGGAAGGAGGAGGCTCCTGGACTTGCTCCTGGTTTTCCATGCTCTGGCGGGCAGCAAACGAGGCCGTTTCTCCTCCTCTGTGTGGGTTTTGTGTGTGAAACAGGGACAAAACACAGCAGAGTAGCTGGGGGTGCCCAGTTCTACCCAGAACCTGCCGGTGTCTCAGTAGCCTTATGAATTCACAGTTGCCTCTTTGCTATACGCACACGTGCACAAGTGTATTAAACAGTTAATCCAAAGCTCTCCTTCCCATGTGTTTTCCACAAGTGCGTGGGATTGGTTGTGCCATTGGAACCAGGGAGCTTCCACCTCAGCTCCTCTGCCCCTGCGTCCGCCCCATCCCTCAGTGCCAAGTGGTTGGTCTTGGAGGTCCATGGAGATGGGGCTCCAGGAGGATGAACCCTGCATCTGCTCCATGATGCTGCTGCTTAACCCGCATCGCTGGGACCGCAGTGTCAGACCCCCACGGACCCTCAGCCTGGCTGTGCTGGGCCCCTTTCTCCTTTCCCTCTTTGCCCTCTCACAGGAGCCTCTCCCCGGTGCTGCTGTGTCTGGGGAAGGTCTCCGTAGCGTCTGCCCGCAGGGTGAAGCACTGACCCGAAGGATGGACTGCTGCTGGCACCGCGCTGGGGCAGTTACTGCCTCATGACTCTCTTTTCACTGTTGTTTATGGAGACCTCAGCTCGTTGGAAGCCTCCTCCCCGCAGCTTCACAACACACGCTCCGCATTGCCTTCCTCTCGCTGGGAGCTGTTCCTCGCAGTGGAATGCTCAGTGCAGCAGCTTTGGTTTCTCTTCCAGCATCGGGGCTGCTCTTGCTCCTTGTCTGTGCTGCCGTACAGTGCCCTCCCCCGGGTGCTGCCTCTGCATCCCCCTCTCCTCCACAGGGACCCCAGCGAGCTCCGGGCTGACAAAGAGCAGAGATGGGGTCTGTTGAGCCTCTGCAGAGCCTCGGCCTCCAGCAGCCCCTGGACAGAGTGTGGCTTTAGCAGCGCTGCTTCCCCCAGCACAGGACCCTGGAAGGAGCCCCTGCGATGGAGTGCGGCCGTGGCCCGGTGGCATCAGCCCTTCCCAGCAGCCGGGCTTGGAAAATCACGACCCCCCCCCTTCTGTTTTCCTTTCCCTGCTACAGAACAGAACCCCCTGCAGGGGCTGTCCGCATCCTCCTCCCCAATGGGAACACCCCCACCCTCACTGCTGCTGCCTCTGCCCTTTCTTGCTCAATCTGTTGGGAAGATTTGTGCTGTGGGGCAGGAAGGGGGAGGCCGGGAGGGACTCGGGGTCCCTTCTGCGGGGAAGGTCGGGTGGGTTTGCCCTGGCACCTCCCTGTGAGCCACAGAGCCGTGGAGCGCTGGGTCCTGCACCAACCGCTGCCCCTGTGTGTGGTGGCCATGGTGGCATCACACTGGTGTGGGGCTGGACCTTGGCGTTGGCATCACCTCTGAGGCGGCAGCGGTGCGGTGATTGCCTGCTGCGGTTCTGTGTACGCCGGGGGACCGGGCTCTTCCCTGCAGAGCCGGCTCCTCTGACCATGGGCCGCATCCTGCCCTCTCCCCAGCGCAACATGAAGCCGGTGCTGAGGCTGGGAGCGGCCTTGCCGCTGAGTGTCCGGCGGTGCCCCCGCGCCGGGACCCGGCGGAGGAAGTTCCCTTTCCCTTTAAATGCAAATCCCGGCCCCGGAGCTCCGGGATGAGTGTCCGGAGGGCGCGGGGCCGCGGCGGGGTGCGCTCCGCAGGCAGGGCCGGCTCCTGACGCAGGTCAGTCCCATTGCGGGTCCGTGGCGGTGCGGGAGCGCGGCCGAAGGCTGCGGGCAAAGGGGGTCCCACATCCCGATCCTACCGCCATGAAGGGCTCCGCTCGGGGCTCGGCCGCTGCCCCAGGGGTGCCGGGACCCCGCGGGCTCGGGGCCGCTCTCGCTGTGGGGTCGTTCGGCTCCGGTGCGTGTGGTCGGGATCCTCCTTCCCGTTAGGAAGCTGCTGAAAGCCAAGTCCCGGCCGGCAGCTCCCGGCTGCGCTCAGCCCCGGGGCTTTGTTCCGCACGATGAGAGCCTTGGGGAATGCCATGGGCTGAGGCGGGCGCTGCTCCCTGCGGGCACCCCGGGAGCGCCGGATCGGGGCAGCCGCGTCCTCCCCGAGGGCGACACCAAAAGCTGTGTGTGTCCCACTCAGGGTCTCTGCCCCGCAGCTCCGGTGCCCCCATCACCATGGAGGAACGGAGGAAGAAGCGCGGCCCCCGGCCCTGCCTGGCCCAGCCGCTGCCCCCCAGCAGGAGCACATCCTTCGCGCTGCCGCTGCCCACTCTGCCCTCGCCCCGGCAGCTCGCCCGGCTCAGGCGGTCAGTGCTGGTGCACGGGGACAGCAGACACCCTGCAGCCCTCCGGTGTGGGTGACACCGGTGGCTGGATACCTGCTATGGGTGACAACAGTGTCTGTGTACCCGGTGTGGGTGACACCGGTGTCTGTATACCTGCTATGGGTGACAACAGTGTCTGTGTACCTGGTGTGGGTGACACCGGTGGCTGTATACCTGCTATGGGTGACAACAGTGCCTGTACCTGGTGTGGGTGGCACTGGTGTCTGTGCTCCCAGTGTGGGTGACACCAGTGTCTGTGTACCTGGTGTGGGTGACTCCAATGTCTGTGCTCCCAGTGCGGGTGACACTGGTGTCTGTGTACCTGGTGTGGGTGACTCCAATGTCTGTGCTCCCAGTGTGGGTGACACCAGTGTCTGTGTACCTGGTGTAGGTGACTCCAATGTCTGTGCTCCAAGTGCGGGTGACACTGGTGTCTGTGTACCTGGTGTGAGACCAGTATCTGTGCTTCCGGTGAGGGTGACACCATTGTCTGTGTACTCGATGTGGGTGACACTGGTGTCTGTGCTCCTGGTGTGGGTGACACCAATGTCTGTGCTCTTGGTGCAGGTGACACCAGTGTCTGTGTACTCAATGCGGGTGACACCAGTGTCTGCACACCCGGTGCAGGTGACACCAGTGTCTGTGTACTCAATGAGGGTGACACCAGTGTCTGCACACCCGGTGCGGGTGACATCAGTGTCTCTGCTCCTGGTGCAGGACGAGCAAGGAGCGGGTGCGAGGCACGGCGGCGGTGCGGGGGGCTCCGCTGCAGCACAGCTTCCTCACCGACGTGTCTGACGTGTGTGAGATGGAGGGGGGGCTGCTCAGCCTCCTCAGCGACTTCCACTCGGGAAAGCTGCAGGCGTTTGGTGAGGGAATGGGGACGGGGGAGACCCGGGGCTGCCGGGGCTGCCGGGCTGTGACGGCTGTGTCCATGGCGCAGGGAAGGAGTGCTCCTTCCAGCAGCTGGAGCACGTGCGGGAGATGCAGGAGAAGCTGGCACGGCTCCACTTTGGCCTCGATGGCTGCGTGGAGGAGCTCCCTGAGGAGCAGAAGAAGGCAGCAGCCGACCGGAACCTGGACCAGCTGCTGGCACACGTGAGTGTCCCCCCCTGCCCGCTCCTCCTGCCATGGCCGGGGTCCCTTGGCCGTGGCTGTGCCACCAGTGCCTTAACCTCTGCCTTTGTCTCCTGCAGCTGGAGGAACTCAGCAGCTCCATGTATCCTGGGTGATGGTGGCAGTGGAAGTGATGGTGATTTTAGTGGTGTGACTGTGATGGCGGTGGTAGCAGTGGTGGTGGTGGCAGCAGTGATGGTGGTGGCAATGGTAGTAGTGGTGACAGTGGCAATGGTGGTAGTGGTGTCACAGTGGTGATGGTGGCAATGCTGGCAATGATGATGGTAGCAAGTGATGGTGGTGGTGATGGTGGTGGTGGCAATGGTGGTAGTGGTGACACTGACAATGATGGCAGTGGTGGTGATGATGGTGGCAATGGCAGTGGTGATGGTGATGATGGCAATGGCAGTGGTGACAGTGATGATGGTGGTGATGATGATGGCAGTGGTGACAGTGATGATGGTGTTGATGATGGTGGCAGTGGTGGCAGTGATGATGGTGGTGTTGATGATGATGGCAGTGGTGACAGTGGTGACGGTGATGGCGATGGCAGTGGTGGCAGTGATGATGGTGGTGATGATGATGATGGCAGTGGTGGCAGTGATGATGGTGATGGCGATGGCAGTGGTGGCAGTGATGATGGTGGTGTTGATGATGGTGACAGTGATGATGGTGGTGATGATGATGGCAGTGGTGACGGTGACGGTGATGACGATGGCAGTGGTGGCAGTGATGATAGTGTTGATGATGGTGACAGTGATGATGGTGGTGATGATGATGGCAGTGGTGACAGTGGTGACGGTGATGACGATGGCAGTGGTGGCAGTGATGATAGTGTTGATGATGGTGACAGTGATGATGGTGGTGATGA
>JASSUY010003078.1:0-10157 GCA_032466535.1 Forpus xanthops | reverse complement strand
TGATGGCAGTGGTGACAGTGATGACGGTGATGGCGATGGCAGTGGTGGCAGTGATGATGGTGGTGTCGATGATGGCGATGGCAGTGGTGGCAGTGATGATGGTGGTGTTGATGATGGTGATTGCAGTGGTGGCAGTGATGATGGTGGTGTTGATGATGGTGATGGCGATGGCAGTGGTGGCAGTCATGATGGTGGTGTTGATGATGGTGATGGCAGTGGTGGCAGTGATGATGGTGATGGTGATGGCAGTGGTGGCAGTGATGATGGTGGCAGTGATGATGGTGGTGTCGATGATGGTGATGGCAGTGGTGGCAGTGATGATGGTGGTGTCGATGATGGCGATGGCAGTGGTGGCAGTGATGATGGTGGTGTTGATGATGGTGATTGCAGTGGTGGCAGTGATGATGGTGGTGTTGATGATGGTGATGGCGATGGCAGTGGTGGCAGTCATGATGGTGGTGTTGATGATGGTGATGGCAGTGGTGGCAGTGATGATGGTGATGGTGATGGCAGTGGTGGCAGTGATGATGGTGGCAGTGATGATGGTGGTGTCGATGATGGTGATGGCAGTGGTGGCAGTGATGATGGTGGTGTTGATGATGGTGACAGTGGTGATGGTGACCCCGGTGATGGTCACAGGGCCGTGTGCCCCCTTCGCGCTATCCCTTGACCCACACTCAGACAGAAGCTGCACTTGGCAGAGAGCTCCGACCCCGAGGACTCCGTAGCCTGACCCAGCGCCCGGCCCGGGCCCCGGAGACCCCGGCGCCACCACACAGCTCCCCCCCGCCGCCGCCGCCACGTTGGTACGGCCCCCAGGGGGCGGGGGCGCGGGGATGACGTCATCAACCGGCGCCTGGGTGCCGCGGCCATGGCGGTGTGGGAGCGGGCGGAGGCCGAGGGGTGGCGGCGGCTGCTGCGAGCCGTGACCCGGCTGCAGGTGGGGCCGGGGGAGCGGGTCTGGGGGGGAAACAGCCGTGGGGAGCGTGTGAGGGGGCGCCGGTGGGGGGAACGTCAGAGAGAAGGGAGGGGGGCACAGCTGGATGGGGGTACAGCTGGATGGGGACACAGCTGGATGGGGCACAGCTGGATGGGGCACAGCCGGATGGGGGCACAGTCGGATGGGGGCACAGCTGGATGGGGGCACAGCTGGATGGGGGCACAGCCGGATGGGGGCACAGCTGGATGGGGGCACAGCCGGATGGGGTTGGCTGGGGCCGTGCATCGGGTGCTGCGTCATTAAAACCTGCCATGATTCCAGACCCGTCTGCTCCCTGTGCTCCGGGCTGGGTGCTGTGGGTGGCCGGGGGGTGCCTGGGGGGCTGTGGGTCTATGTGGGAGGGGTGGGGGGGTTCAGGCCGGCTCCATGGGCACCCCGGCCTGTTCCTGCAGGCCTGTGTCCGGGGTTACCTGGTGCGGAAGCGGTTTCAGAGCCTGCGGGCAGCATACGAGGAGGTGGTTTTGGAGATCGAAGGAGAGCTGACGCAGCTGCAGTGGAGGGGCCGGCTCCTGCCACGGCCTGTCTTCATCCCCAAGGTCTGTGTGCCAGCACGGGCTGAGCTAATGCAGCCCCTCTGGGGAGGTGTGTGTGGGGGGGCAGCCCTGCAGACGGTACTTCTGCAGCAGGAACCTCTGATTCTACCCCCAAACCCAACGGTTACTTAGCGCTGCCTGCAAGGCTCTCCCTGGCTTGTGCCCCGAGGATTCCTACCCCAGGGTGAAGCTCAGCCTCTGGTCAGATGGTGCAGGTGGGTCTCACACCTCCCCTGGTCATGCATTGGCCATTGGATGTGCTCCTGCAGCCGCTGAGCGCTGCTCTGCAGGGGTTTGGGCACATCTGGAAGGGAAGTCCATTAAGGAGTTCCAGACCAGAGCACGTCAGTGGCACAGCACTGCTGATGGTGGATCTGTGGTGGGTACAAAGCCCCTGGCTCACAGCAGAGCCACCATTCAGGTCGTTGTCTTTTCTCTTCCATATGTTTCAATGTCTTGGACATTGCTCCTTTAGGAACCAGCACAAGGGCAGTGTTCAAGTCCATGTGAGGCTGCACCAAGTGACAAAGCCAGCACAGAAAAACCACAGGAGGAGCTGGATGCCTCTGAGCCAGAACGGGACCAGGGCTGCAGCAGCATGAATCCTCCAGCCCAGCTACTGAGTGAGAAGGGGCTGAGCCCTATGGGTGCAGGAGATGCAGTGCCCCCCTCGAATCTAGAGGCTGATGCTGATGAACACCCTGACAAAGGATGCAGTGCCCCAGCTATGAGCAAGGACTTGCAGAATGACAGCAATGCGTCCTCTGGCCTGGAGGCAGAGTCCCTTGAAGCCTGTCTGGGTAAGAGCCAGGAGCTGTGATCTCTTGCATGTGCTCAGGGACCTGCTGGTGAGCACCAGCAGCACTGTAGGGAACCAAAAGTCTTGCAAATACCTTGGAGAAGTTAGAGCTGGTCGGTGCAGTAGAGACAGCAGTGGGGATCTTTGTTCTTCTAAAGGGTTATCCATCCATTTCTTGGCAGAAATTCCACTTGTGGACATAAAGGAGCTTCCTCAGACTCGCTCTGGTCTCCAGTCTTACCGAAACCATTTGGTCATGGAGCTGCTGTGGTTGGAACAAGCCATTGTCAGCCGTAAAAATGTAAGAGCCTGGCCCTGCCCTTTCCAAAGCAGCGGGGCTGGGATTGAGTGGGGCTGGACCAGCACCCTTCGGTTTTCTTCCTCTAGGGAAAAAGAAACCCAAAAGGAATGATTAAGGGGAACAAGAGCTGTCTGGGTCTGATTACAGGCTTTGCTCTTTGCCTTGTTGCTGCTTTAGTAATCACGCTGTCTGTTCAATGCAGTGCTTTGTACCCAGGCACTGGGTGGTTTTGTGCTGCTTGAAAGGTGGCACTTGTGCATCCTGAGGCCAAGTGCAATGATTCTGCTGGCTGAGCTGCAAGGTGGGCCGCCTTCCTCCTCAGAGACCTCTGGGATTTAATCATTAATGCTTAGGTTTCTTCCTCTTGCAGTTCTTGGCGTTGAAGAAGAGGTTGGGGACTCCTGGAGGAGGGCAGTCCTGAGCATAAGGGGCACTTGTATTGGTGCGGAGAAGCTGTGGAGCTGCAGCAGCTGTGTCGTGACATGGCCTCATGGACAGCAGCTATGGGGAACTCCAGCTTTCTGGGTTGACGTTTGCCACTTCAAGTGAATGCTACAAGAAAGCCTTTTGTTTCTTTTAAATGTGAATATTTGGCCAAAGCAGGGGTTAGACATCACTGTGAAGCCTGGAGGTGGTTGTGTGTCCTGGAAGGAGTCCCAGTGAGACCTCCTTCTACAAGAACCCTATTTCTGTTGGCTGAGCTGGATGGTCCTAGGGGAAAAACAAGGCTAGGAACTGTTGCTTAGAGAGGGCACTTTCTGATCAGCTCATTGCTTGTGGTGGAACTAAAATGCCTGAAGGCAGAAGATGCTTCGAACCTGCAGCAACAAGCTCTTCTGGGCTGACCTGTGTGTTATTCATGCCAGTGTCTGAGCTGTATATTTGGAGTGGCTGCACATCAAGTCTGATCTTCAGGACATGAGGCTTAGTTCCTAACTTGCATATGGATGGCCATTGTAGCATCTCTCTGTGTGGCAGAGTGACCTGGACTGGTGCTTGAGGTGGCAAGTAAGGACTTGTGGGGTTTGTAGCTTTGTTTATACGTTCCTCTAGTCCAGGAGCAGTCCGGGTCCCTCAGAAAGGGACTTTTCACGTGGTGCTGTGGTTCTTTACCCCACATCTTCTGCATTCCCACTGCCTGAGCAGTCACTCTTGCCATGTGGTGGATGAATCCTTCTGGTCCTGAATGAAGCTGAGTTGTGAATAAAAAGCTTTCCTGATGCTCGTCTCTATTGATTCCTGGCTGCCTCCTGCCTTCTCCTGGGCAGAGCCAAGTGAGTCCATGGTCCATTTCGACTCACAGCATCCTGTTCAGTGCAAAGGGTGGAGCATCCTCTGGGATGTGTATGTTTGATACAGACAGCACAGAAACCCATCACACTTCTCATACAGGCAGCAAGTGATGGCAAGGGGGTGACAGCATCTGGATAGTGCTGCTGTGGATGAGACGTGAGCTGCTGCCATCAAGATACTTGTGCATACTATGCTTGCGGGCTTGTTAATCATAGGATCATCAGGTGGTTTGGGTTGGAATGGACCTCAAAGCTCATCCAATTCCAACCCCTGCCACTGACAGGGACACCTTCCTCTAGAGCAGCTTGCTCCAAGCCCCTGCATCCAACCTGGCCTTGAATACTGCCAGGGATGGAGTAGCCCTTCTCTGTTAATCTGAGCCTGGTGGCCGCAGTGCCTGGTGAAGGAGCTCGCAGTGTTGGGTGTCTGAGCATTCAAGAGCCCTGTGGTTCCTGGTTTTCAAATCGAAAGCTGTTCTTTGGGTTCTTTGATACAGCCTCCAGGTGGCCCCACAACTTCCTCCGTCTGGGTCTGCATCCATGGAGACAGCCGCTCACACCAGGCAGCGCTGGAAGGAGCAGTGGAGCCTGGGAGTGGCTGATCGGAGGGTTTGGGCTCACTCCCCACACTGCTCTGTGTGTGGTCAGCAGTTTCTCTTTGACCTCAAGAGATGAGCTCCCATGGTTTAGCCCTGGCACCTCCAGCCAAGAACGTGCTTGTGTATCGCAACGGTGACCCCTTCTTCCCCGGGAGGAGGTTTGTGGTGAACCAGCGGCGGTTCCTGACCTTGGAGGCCTTCCTGAATGAGGTGACCAAGAACATTGATGCACCCGTGGCAGTGAGGAACCTCTACACCCCCCGGCACGGCAGTCGCGTGGCGGGGTTGGGGGACCTGCAGGATGGGTGCCAGTACGTGGCTGCGGGCTTTGAGAGGTTCAAAAAGCTCGAGTGAGTAGATGGGGTTTGGAGAGCAGCTTTAGATGACCTTGGTGGGGAATGGATTGGGGGGTGGACAAAAAACTGAGGGAAGAGGGGGACAAACCAAGTGAGAAGCAGAGAGAGGTTTGTTTCTGGAAACTATGAGACATAGAATCAACCAGGATGGAAAAAGACTTAGAGCTCATCCAGTCCAACCATTCCCAGCAGTGCCAAGGCCACCACTGACCCATGGTACTGAGGTCCTCTTCTCCATGGTGTGCGAACACTTGCAGGGACAATGACTCCAGTGCTGCCCTGGGCAGCCTGTTCCAATGCTGAGCACCCTGTGGGGAAGGAATTGTTCCTCAGCTCCATTTAAACCTCCCCTGGTACAGCTTGAGGCCACATATTCCAGGTTGAAAGGAAAATGCAGATATTCCTGATAACATCACTTGATTCTCAGGAAGAAAGGGATGCTTGTGTTCTCTGGCAGGATGTTGGGATCGGTGCTGCTGTGCCTCAAGCACCCTGTGGTGTGGGGGAGGCTCTGCAGCCACCCTCTGTTCTTGAACAAATGCTTCTGCTTTGCTTTCATGGAAGTTTTTGTTTCCCAGTCCTGCACAGTGTGGAACTGGTTTGGCTCCTCCTGAAATAGAGCGTTCAGGAGGTTTGTGACATCCCTTGAGAGGATGTGTCTGTGTGAGGTGAATTTGACTCCCTGGTGTGTTTTGTTGAGGGGGTGCTCCAGTCTGCATTAACACCAGGCAGCCCTTGGAGCCTTCATCCAGCACAAACGTATAAAACCTCCTGGGTGCTGTATTTGGCTGGGAATGTAGAGGCCTTTAATTTAGACTGAAGTTCTGAGAGACCATGAGCCGAGGCAGCTGAGGAATGGCAACAGAAGGGACCCAAAGAGGTGTCCATGCGCCAAGGCAGAGCAGGGGATTGCTTCCTTGCTGTGTGTTGCAGATAGTGTTGTTGTCTTCTTACAGCTATTTAAATCATGGAAGGAAGGAGCTCCATGGAATGAGGCACAATGAGGGTCTGCAGGTGAGTCCTGGAGGTGATGGGTGCAGAGGAGCCGGGAGGTGTGGGACATTGATGAAACTGAAGTTGAAGGCTGTGAGGTGCTCAGTGAGATCAGGTAAAGTGCCCCAGGAATCAGTGGGATGTGTGGGACAGTGCAGGGGCTGCTGCTGCATCCCTTCGTCCCCCTTAAGGGAAGGATCTGTGCTCTTCATGCTCAGCTGCGTGCTGAGCCTCGCCAGCCTTGCTGTTGCTGGCAACAAACCCCTCCTAGCAGCAGCAGGGCTGGAGAAGTCCCAGGGCCAGCAGATCCTGATGGACACAGGGAACAGCCCCGGGAGCTTTGTGCCAGGGTTGTGGCTGTTCTCATGCACTGAACTCTGTCTGTAGTTCCACACTGCAGCTCCCTGGAAGTCACGAAAGCAGAAGGATACGTGCCTGCCCTGCACCATACAGTGAGTGCCTCAGGGTTTTCTCCTTGAAGGGTCTCTGGGAATGTTTTTGGAGGAGGGAATAGTGCTGTGAGACCCTGGGAATGCAGTCCCATAGGGACAATTCCCAGCTTCTACCAGGAGTATTTGTCATAAGTATTATCCAGGCATCACTGGCTGCCTTTCCCCCCTCCCCATCTTCCACAGCTGTGGGAATATCGGCTCATTGCCCGCTCTGGGTTGTTTCTTTCACAGTGTTTTCCGGAATGGGGATTTGCTGAGCCCTCCTTTCCCTCTGCCAGTCTCCAACAGCACCCTGCTGCAGTGGGGTTCACTCCTGGCCACAGTGACAGAGAAAGCCGCCCTGCACAGTGGAGCTGTTAGTGGGTTAGTGTCTGGATAAGGCTCTGCTGTCTCCTCTTTCCTTCCCTTCAGAACATAAGCAGCTCTCTGGTTCAGGAGGGGCTGGGAGCTCAGGCAGCCACTTCCAGTCTCCTTTTGCAAACTCGTTTGATTTTCAGGTTTTTCCCATCTTTAAACCAGAGATAGCTCCAGTGCTCAGTGAGGAGGGCTGATGGTGCTGGTGGTCTGGTGAGAAAATGAGCAAACAGTAAAGCATGGGATAAGGAGTTTATGTCTAGAGGGATGGGCTTTTACCCAACACATGGAGCCTACCTTCCTCTCATACATCTATTTAGTGACACCCAAAGGGAAAGCTGAGATCTCCTGCACGCCACTGGTCGCTGGGTGTAGTATTTCCCCGTATTTCTTTGGAGTAATATGAACAATGATTGAGCCTCTGCCTTGTCTTATTCTTGTTTACCGCTTGGCACTTGTTTGTTTCCATGCTGAGGGGTTGCTGTGGGTCTCAGCTCCGAACCCTTTGCTGTCTCTTCCTTGAGGCTCTGCAGGCTGGATGGAACCTGGGTGTCTGGTGGAGAGGAGCTGGTAGATGGCGGATATTATGTGGCAGTGGGAAATGAGGAATACAAGAAACTGCCTTACTTTGAGCTGCTGGTGCCCCAGGATCCTGCCAGGACACTGTGGTACGTAGACTGCAGCCAAGTGGCTTAAAGAATCCCCTCTGTGGTCTTCAGCTAAAGCCATCCCTTTTGTGTCTCTTCTGCCCAGTGCTGTCTGCTTCAGGGCTTGAGTTTTGCTTCGTGTGTTGGAAGTTTAGGAACAAACAATGTGTTTGCAAAGCTCTCAGTGTAGGAGCACTGAAGAGCATCTGCCCATGAGGCCGGGCACTGAATCTGCTGCTTTGTTACAGGAACCACCCAAACAACAGGCGCCAAAGGCACCACTGGAGGGTGAGTGGCTCAGCTGGTGCGGAACTGTGTGTGCTACGATTACTGTTGTTGCATCATTCCTCCACAAGCACTGGATATGTCCAGCAATCTGCATTCCCACTTGCCATGGCTACAGTACCCTTGCTTGTGCCATTCCCAAAGGAATGGGGCTAGGGACACATTCTATTGGAGGTGATTCACAGTTCTACCTAGGAAGGCCCTTTGGATGAATTAGAGCTTCAAAGGAAGACAAACTGCTTTGAACTTAGAGAAAGCTCTAGGAAAGAATGAGCTGATGGTTCCTCAGGGGGAGCCTGGTGTGCTATGTTTGCTCTAGAGGATGGGCAGCATTTCTCAGTGGTTGGGCACTTTCCCCCTGGACCACACTGTTGTTGATATTTGATATTGATATCCTCTGCAGTGGGACAGAATCATTAGGGGTTAACTAAACTACCTCTGAATTAAGCGTAGAGACCCAATTTTACATACCAAAGCCCTAAGACAGGAAAGGGAATCCAGGATCTCTCTGTAATAGTGAAATGTGACATTAATTTCTTTCTCAGCACAAAAAGGCACAGGCTAAAGGCAAATCACAAGAGGCTGTGGTGAAGAAAAGGGATGCCAGTGACTCTGAGGATGACAAGCGCCGAACGATGCTGCCCCTGGCAGGAAAGAGCTCAGAGGAGCTGGCAGAGGGCATGTGATGGGAGAAGAGGTGCATTCAGGGACACCTCTACGTGCACAGTGTAACAGGAACACGTGAATCCCAGATTTCTGGACTACCACATCCTGGCCAAGCATTCTGATGGATTCACAAACTCTCCCAGAATCAAGCACCCTCATCATCTGGGCTTGAAAAGCACAGTACCAGTGAGCATCAGATGTACAATACCGTTAAATAATGAAGATCTTTCCGCTTTGCTGCTGCTTGTCTGAACCCTATTTCAGCTGGTTTGGATCCAAACTTGGGAAGGAGGAATTACTAAAAGGAATACAGGCCTTTTACACTTTTCTCTGCTGGGAACTTTGTTCTATGTCAGATACTTCTTATGATGAGATTGCATCACCATCCCTCTCCTTTGGAATGCTTGGGTGATGTTTGCAGCCATCAAATCCATTCCCCAAAACTATATGTATTTGATTTCTGTGAACTTGGTTTGGGAGCAGCTGCCTGATTTCAGCGTAGCCATGGTAATAAACTGCTCTTGGGCTGACCCTCCTTGTGCACAAGGTTCTGTATCTCCCTCCCTAGTGTTTTTTGCTTACAGAAGCCACTTTCACAAGCTTGGCCACAACCAGGGAGTTCTCCAATAGATTCCTTCTATATAGATTTCAATTGGTCAATGTTAAACAGTTTGTGAATCATTTATTACCCCTCCAGTGATGAACAAGACAATTCGATCCTCCTTGCCTTGAAACACCCCGAGATAAGAAATTCCTTGACTCGATACTAACCGGGATGTCCTTACAACATGCCTGTTCCATGCTGGTGCTCAGGGAATATAGCCCATGCTTTGCCATCTGTGTATCAAAACAGCTTCCTGGCTCTGCTGCTGAGCCCCCTTCAGCCTCAGGAGGTTACCTTAGAGCAGGTTCTCTTTCTCTGCTTCTCGCTGTGGCCTGCTTGTGAACTAGCCGTGATTCCGAGGGGGGTGAGCAGTGTTCCTCCTCCAACCCCTGCAGAAACATTGGCTGGAAGAATCCAAACCTCCCAGGAGGGATCACAATGCCTCAATCCCAGGATAAGTGACATCTTGTTTGGGATGACACCGTGGAGATTGACCCAGAAGACACCGCCTGATGCCTCGTAGGGCACAGGGCCCATGCGGTGCTTCAGCTCAGCTCCTCGAGCCTGTCCCCGCTTTCTGGCCTGTTCCTGCGTTGCTGGAGAGGCTCTGTTGCGCTGTTTAATTGCACCCTCTACTGCTCATTGCTGGAGATGACACCGAGCAGGAGGTGCTGGGCCCGGCGAGAGGCCGAGAGGCACCGCAGGAACCGCATCTTGCGCGCCTCGTTCCTTCTTTACCTTTCATCTTCTGTAGGATCGGCCCTAAGCCCTTTGTTACGCGGAGTTACAGATGGGACCGCTTTGCACTGTGTTGAAAACCTGATCACGTTCCCTGCAGAAGCGTGTTAATGCTGCACACGGAAACTAAAGGAGCAGACACGAGGGGAACACGCCGCTCTGTGGAAGTGGGGATGGGCCCCACTCGTGGAAGGTTTTCTCCCCCTCGCCCTATTCCTCAGTGCAGAGCTGCTCCAGCCCTCGCAGCGGCTCCGTCCGTCCCCTGAGCCCCAAGAGCTCTACATCCCTCTGGTGCTGCTGCCCTTGATCATGGCTCAAGGGGGGATCTCCCCACAGCGCAGCGGTGGGGCAGAGTGCCCTCCCTGAGCTGCTGCTCCCGCTCTGGGGGTGCAGCCCAGCACACGGGGGGCTCCGGGCTCCACCACCCCAACTTCTTCCCCTCAGGCCGCTTTTCCCGTACCCCACGTTGGCACCGGGGGTCCCCTCCCCTCAGCACCTCAGCTCCCTCAGGGGCGGGGCGATGGCGGCGCCTTTCCCG
>JASSUY010003073.1:0-10119 GCA_032466535.1 Forpus xanthops | reverse complement strand
TTACAGAAATGCCATATGTATTCTTATACTTGAGGTTCATCTAGGATTTTTCATAGAATCATCATTATCAGGCTAGCCAAAAAAAGTTTTAAGAAGTATTCAAGAGCTCATCTGCTAATTTTGATTTATTTTTAATCATGATGTTCTCTGTTCCAGTATATAAACAGAGTATTTTTTTTTTTGTTATTTAATTAGTTGTTCTTATCCTTTAAGAGGCTTCATGATAACAAAATCACTAATTTCATTTTGGTACATGATACCTTTAAGTAGCCTTCTCCTGCCTTACTCATAACACTGCACCTTTTCCACCTTGTTGACTTTGACAGACTAGCCCTTTAGATCCTTGTGAATTCACAGTAGATAGACTGAAAAAACAGTAAACTAGATAATAGCATTAATATTTGAGACTGAGATTTCTTTCCTAACTCTGTGCTGCTAGCACCCACTTGTCAGCACATTCAAAATATGATGTTGAGAAGCAACTGCAAATACCCCCACACACACACTATATTGCACAAAAGATTTTCTCATATGCATATTGTACAAGAGTTATTATTACATGGAACGTATTCAGAAATATTTAGAACTTTAGTGGTGGAGTTTGTTGTTATGGTTTTTTTTTTTTTTTTGTTTAAGAAACACTCTTTTATCTATCCAGAGATATTTCAGAAATACAGTTACAGAGCAGGAAGAGGCCTTAATGACTGTTGAGTTCACGTCTAACCTTGGAAGGAAAGCACAATATTTAATTAAGTGGCTATATATGCATTTATAACCAAAACAACAGCAAGACACTGTATATAATATAGGAAATTAGGCTGAGCCCAGCCTATATTTTTTCATTTAAAAGCATGTCCTGAAAGTCCTATAGGAGGGAACTTGGAAGTAATTAGTTCAGGTGCTACAATTAACTTAATTATCTTCTAGGATTATAATGTTGTCATACCAGCTTTATTAAATTTGACATTGGACAATGTAATTTTCAAGGTTTTAAAATGTTTTGCATCTTGAAATATTATTAAGGACGTATTTTGAGAAAAAGATAATTTGTTATAATCTGTTGCATTTAAACTAGAGAATCAGTTGACTCAGAGGACTAATTTATTGCATCTATGTAGTTTGTTACACCTGAGAGGTGAAAGTTCATAAGTAAAACTGACCTCCCTTTTTAAGAAAGATTTATGGTCAACAGAGATGGAAGGGTAGAACAGAGGAGTGTAAATCAAGCAGCACTGAGAATATCAGAAATCTTCTAGTCCAAAGATACAGCAATTGTTCATCCTTCCCTCACTGTATTGTCATGGTATTTAGGTATCCCCCAAGTAATTTTTACACCATGATTTTTCTTGCAGACCTTTTTCCAGAATGTGGTCTAATTTAGTCTTTTGCTATGAGTGGAAAGTAAGCTCTGTCTTTGTGTAATTTAGCACTGAGAAGAGCTGGGTTCTAAATTATATATGATACTGTACACTGGTAAACTTGTGTTAAGGTCACTGGTTAAGGTTGTATGGAAACCCAGTAAAAGCTCTAAGGGACAATTTACCACCAAGAGAAATTCCAATCTATAATTTATGTTGTAGTATTACTTTTATTACTCTGAAACATCTGCTGGGCTTTGAAATTTGCATATAGAATACAAACCTTATTGATTCAGAAGAACTCAACAACCTTACATAAATACTTAGTTAATGCATAGAGAATAAGAACAACATAATTAAAACAAATTTCAGCTTAAGAAATCTTTTATTTGTATTACACAATACAGTCTTTCCACTTAAAGTGACACACTAGAACCATATATTGCATATTATAGGAAAGAACGGAATTGATGGTGTAATAGAAGTGTAATTATTGCTAAAAGCACGAGATAAAGGGATTTTATAACTTAAATATCATTAAAGGATATGCCAAGTCAAAATAGAAAATTGCAGGCAAATCATACTTCCAAATTTGGTTGCTGACTACCTTAAGTATAAAACTGTCACTGAAAAAATTACTATACTACCATCCAAGTTGACAACACATGCTTAATATAGATTTATATGCCACACCTTAAGCACTTCCATTAGAGAAGGTCAATCTTATCCGCAATTACAGTAACTTTAGCAATAATTCATTAGTTATTCATGACCAGAGAATGGTTAAGAACAGACCTTAGAGATCAGAGTTCTAACCTTGCTGCCAAGGGACTAGGTAAGTATGCTGAAGGCCCAGTCCAATCTGATCTTGTGCACTTCCAGGGATGGGTATCCAATAGGTAAGGTTCTTCTAGAGCAATCAGAATTTTTTGTCCACATCTTTTAAAGGCATTGCATAGCTTGATGGAAGAAATTTGCCTCAGATTCCTTGACTGTACTTCTGGAGGCTAGTGCTCTTCTGAAGCTTTACATTTTTGCCACCATAACTTGATTTCAGCACTGGCCAGTGGCTGAGTTAAGGCCTCTTTAAAGAGGTTTCAATTATGTTGTTGTCTTTTACATCCGCAGCACTGATTCCTCTCAACTAAGACTTCTCTCAAAAATGTGAGGTTTTTACTGCTGAGAAAACAGTACTGTAATCTTCTAATGGTGTATGCCCACTATTAAAAAAGATAACCCTTTCTTATTTGCCATTGAGCAGGTTCTGAGTTTTCGCACATTTAAAATTACTCTGGTGGGTGAAATGAAAGTGAGTTTCTGTGAAGTAGATGATCTTTTCCTGAGATAGTCACATTAATATCCTTTCCAAAGAAACAGACAGCAATATTGGGTTTAAAGACATAGTTCATTTAATCTGAAGTACATATTTGAAAACATCAGGTGCTATGCCATAAAAAATCAGTCCACCCACTGCTGCTAAAGACTCAAGACTCACTGCCAACTCATGCAGATGTTTTCATCACAGATGTCTAAATTTAGGTGAGCTGTTTCTGTGAAACTTACAAGCAAATTAAATAAATAAATGCGTACATACAAAAATACATTTGCCAGAGACACCAAACTGTGTGATGCAGTCACCACACTGGACAGAAGAAATGCTACACAGACAGACTGTGCCAGGGTTGAGAGCTGGGCCAGTGTGACCCTCATAAAGTTCAGCAAGGCCAAGTGCAAGGATCTACATTTGTCTTGGGACAATCCCAAGCACAAGTAGAGGCTTGGAGGAGAATGGATTGAGAGCAGCCATGAGGAGACTGTGTTGATGGATCAGTTGCTCAACATGAGCCGGCAGTGTGTGTTTAAAAGCAGTGTGCCTACAAGAAATCTGGAGAGGGAGTTTTTACAAGAACATGTAAGGATATGACAATGGGGAACAGCTTTGAGCTGACAGAGGGGAGATTTATAACAGATATTAGAAAAAAATCTTTACTGTGAGGGTGGTGAAACACCGGAACAGTTTGCCCAGGGAAGTTGTGAATGCCCCAGCTCTGGCAGTGCTCAAGTCCAGGTTGGAGAGGGCTTTGAGCAGCCTTGTCTAGTGGAAGGTGCCCCTGCATACGGCAGTGGGGCTAGAACTAGATGAGCTTTAAGGCCCGTTCCAACCCAAACCATTCTATGATTCTATGATGTATCTTCAAAATTAATGATTTTTTTCATTCCCATATATACATTAAAGAGCTATTATTCTCCTTGAAAATTCAATTCAACTAGATTTGTATATGCATATTTTGGCTGGAAATCCTGGAAAGACGTATGTACAATGTTTTCAGTATGACAGAACAGTTTTGTAGAAAAAAAAAAAAAAAGAGAAAGAAAATAAATAAAGAAAAATGAACTAATTAACTAAAACCTTCAAATAGAGCTAGTTTACTTGTTGCTTTTCCTGATTATCTTTCTAATGATGTGTGGAATGTAATTATGTAGTAGATGGAACAAGACACAGATATGCTAATCATTACTCATTGTGACTTGCCTAAACTCTTCCTCAGCAGCTTAACAGTTAGGAAAATGCTGTCCTAAAGTAGTACTATAAGCTATTATGCGCATATATATATATATATAAATGTGTAGAGAGCAATCCAGACTTTAATTCTCTATACTTTAGAGTGCTATTTTTTCTGCAATTGCTTCTAAATATTCCTCTCAGTTATCTTGTAGGAAACTTAGGTGGTTAGCCTTGCTGCTGCTACTCTGACTGCCAGGTAGCTACATTTTGGGGAGGCTCTGAGCAAAGAACCTAAATATCTTAAAAACTTACCCTAAAAAACCTTAACACATCCAGAATACCTTCAGTGCTAATGATTAACAGAAAGTAGAAGCATAGTTCCACCAATCTCCTACTAAATGGCATTTTCTAATGTATGGGATGTGGTCAGAGGAACTTCATCAAACTGGGAGTAAAAAAAAAAGATTCACTGGAAGAAGTGTAACAGCATATTGGCTTGTTTTGAGCAAAAGTATTAATTTGTCACTGAGCCAGAAAGAGGAGAGAAAGGTATGGAAACTAGGCTTTTGATTTTTGTTCATTTAGAAGGAAGGAAATTTGGGTTCCATCTATTGAACGTTTACAGTAACACACTTAAATATAAACAATGCAACAAAAAGTATTGTTCCCAGCTACAGATGTATAGTTGTGTCATTTAGATCAGTAACAAAAAGGACCAAATGTCTACTATATGGTGGCAGGACTCTGGAAGTAAGCATGTGACCATGGCCAAATACACCATTATGTAAAGACCACCACTTTTCAGACTTCTTACCAGTCAGGCATATTTTAGACTAAGAATTGTGTGGGGATATGAACCACAGGCACACCTATAATGGTCTATTGAAGTTACAATCAATGAAACTTTCACTGCACAATTACCTCAGATTCATGCTACCACTTAGGAATCTATAAAGGCAAATTAAAGCTTTTCTGAAAGAATTAAAAATATAGCTGTCCTGGGCTCAGCAGCAGCAGTCATTTTTTCTCCTTCTTAGTAGCTGGTGCAGTGTTGTGTTTTTCACTTTTGGCCTGGGAATGACACTGATAACACTGATGTTTTAGTTGTTGCTAAGTAATGTTTACTTCAGTCAAGGACTTTCTGAGTCTCATGCTCTGCCAGGGAGAAGGGAAAGCCGGGAGGAAGCAGAGATGGGACACCTGACCCAAACTAGCCAAAGAGGTATTCCATAACACAGCACGTCATGCCCAGGGGGGCAGGCACCTGGAAGGGTTAGATCACTGCTCGGTTGGGCTGGGTATCAGCCCTGGGGTGGTTAGCGGTTGTATTGTATTCCCTTGTTATTTCCCTTACCATTATTATTACTGGTGATAGCATTAGTGGTTTTTGCTATACCTTAGTTACTGGACTGTTCTTACCTCAACCAGTGAGAGTTACATTCTTTCGATTCTCCTCTCCATCCCTCCAGGGTGGGAAGGGGAGGAAGAGGGAGAGAGGGAGCTACTGCATGGTACTGAGTTACAGATAGGTTTAAACCATGACAATAGCATATCTACCATTCTAGCACATTAAGCATTAGTCAGTTGCTATTAATCTGTTCTTCCTTCCAAAGTTACTTTTTATATA
Source organism: Forpus xanthops (assembly GCA_032466535.1). Lineage (NCBI taxonomy): Eukaryota > Metazoa > Chordata > Aves > Psittaciformes > Psittacidae > Forpus > Forpus xanthops. The sequence continues at coordinate 4,628 of JASSUY010003073.1, read as the reverse complement.
CTCAGTGTAGCCCAGAAAGTAATATTTTTCACATTACTGATTAAAGGACTTAGACTTTTCATTGATTTCACAGAGCAGGGTCACAGGACTTTCCTGAGGTCTCTTTAGACTCAGATGAATTGTCCTTGTTTTACAAGTGCATTTTTAATGATAATGTTAAGGTATGAATTAGGCTAATAGTAGCTTACTGATGAAATGATGAAACAGAATGCTACAATAAGCAACACAGAAACATAGAATAAAGATATTCCTAGCCTGAGAGAATTTAAAATCTAAGTGTAATCATGAGATAACAGATGGTAATTGAACAGGCAGATGTGAAAACCAAAGAAACAATGAGACAGCATGATTGATTTTGGCATATCTTCTGTTGTTAAGGTTTTAAAATTCATCATGGACAAGAATAATTTAAGAAAACAAACAAACAAAAAAAAAAAGATAATGAAAGCCTTATAGGTATCTCTAGTTCTATAGTTCCAAACAGAAACTACACAGAAAGGCATAAATGTTAGCTGAAAATATAACATGGCTGATATAAGCTGGTTACTAAGCTGAAAAGAGATATAAACATTATCTGTGAAATGAGAAACCTAGCATAATCGATGTTATGCCATTGTGTTCTACAAAATTTATATAAAGAAAATAACGTTGACAGTGTAATGTTTATGTATGTTAGAAAAGTTCATGCTTATCAGTAAAAGAAATATTACACAATTATTGTGTGTACACTGCACTTGAGATCCTCTGGAAAGGAAATGTTTTCTGTCAGGATAGGGGGTGATGAATACTTTTATAAATAATTCTGGAAGAACTGTGGAGTTCTTTCTGTAAGGAAAACAGAAGCAGCAGTAAGAATGGAGCTGAGTATGTAGAATCCTCTCGTAAAATACTTACAGCTTATGTCTATAATCTATTTACAGTGATTTTGGTCATTATTCCTAAACCACTGGAAAGTAGACAACAGAATCACAGTTATAGTTTGTCGCCTTTGATTGTTCCATCGCAAACTTGACAACAAACTTCGCAACAGCTTGACAACTCACAAATATCATGTCATGAGAAATGTAATGGTCTTAAAGGACATCTATAAAATCATAAACCTTTAGGTGTGCATATGCAATGGTGAATTGTGCTACAGAACTGTTAGTTTTGCATTCCAGGGTCATGCATCGTTTGCTGCACCTCCATGAGACGGTGGCCACGTTCTCAACAAAATCATAAATCAAATAAAAGAGGTAACCATGCAGATTGCCTGGATTTATTATGACTGCTGTTGAGAAGATTGGAGCCCCAAAAACCATCCCACAGAGAGTCTTAAAACACTTATGCAATTTTGTATTTTGTGGTTTATTGTTTTCCTTCTTTATACATTCAGGCTGCAAAGCAAAGCTGCCTTTCTGCCTATGATCATTGATGCACTGGGCTTTTTTTGTCAGCATCCAGGTACCAGGCTGGGTAACATGAAACTTTCTGCTTCTGACGGAGGTAGAAGTTTATGTAATCAAAAGAAAAACTTTATATATTTCACAAACATTGTAAGCCTCTTCCAGAACCTTGTTTAGTTCAAACAGTCTTATATGTATCCCTCTAGTATGTCTGTAGTTACAGTATCTCTGAAGGGTTTCAGCACAGACGCAGTACAAGAAAAAATAACTTGCCATTTACCCGGACAGAAACGACAGGGAAAAGCCCATAAAGTGGATATACTTTTACTTGAAGTGTACCAAAATAGGTTCTCAAGGTGTCAAAATTGTCAAGTGTAACTTCAGGGTGCCCAGGAGGGTATTGTTTTATTTTGCTGCGGAAGGACTAGAAGCTAGTACAATTCTAGAAATGATATTTTCATCAGGAGGTGTTTTTTAATATAAGCAGACTACTCTTTCCTTGCCACTAAACCAAGCATCACTGGAATTCAACAATGTAGGCATTTTGTATCTAAACACTCTTCAAGCTGTCCATCTGATTCTTTTACAGTTTTCCACTTATGCTCCTGCATAGATGTAGTGTTAAAGCTTACACTTTTTACATGCTTTAACGTGGTCCACATTAAAATTTGATACAGCTGAGAAAAACACCTTTCAAGCGACTAAAAAATGTTGGTGTCTATCTACACCTTCCCTGCTGAGCAGCACAGGGGGATAGAGAATGGGGGGTTGCAGTGAGTTTGTAACAGGTTGTCTCTGGTGCTCCTTCCTCCTCACACTTTTCCCCTGCTCCAGCATGGGGTCATCCATCTCCTTCTTCACTTACCTTGGTGTCTACAGAGCAGTTTCTCACATTTTTTTCTCTCCCGCCACTGTCTCAGGAACAATTTAACCCCTTAAATATATTTTCTTCTAGTGTTTCTCACTCTTTTTTTAACCCTTTCCATTTGCCTATGTGGTGTTTTTTGGCTTTTCTCAAATACTCTTACCCCAGGCTTCCACCATCTGGATGAAGGGCTCAGCCATCCCTTGGGGTGGATCTGTTGTAGCTGCCTGGAACTAGCTGTATCCTGCACAGGGCAGCCCCTGATTTTCCATACAGAGGTCACCCCTGTAGCCCTCCCACTACTAAAACATGGGTACCTGCAGCCAATACAGGCATTGTGCAGAGAAGATCAAGCACTTTTTTATCCTTTTCAGTGACAGTCATGTGGATGGGCAGGAGTGTTACAGTGGTAGCAGAACACAAAATAGTGCATGAACATACAAGTAGAGACCAGCATACAATACAAAGAGGGGTCTATAGACTGATCAAGCTGCATGTTTTCATGATCTTCTTTCTCATAGAATATCAGCACAAAATTCATCACAATAACTTCATTAGTATATAAACTACAGTTCTCCCTCAAAGTTTTCACTTCCTGTTGACAATGACATTGACAGTACTAATTTGAGTCTTTTTGCAAGTCTCCTTATTAGTCATGTGCCACTCAAATAATTGCTTTCCCTCCCCAGCCATAATGCTGCCCACTCTGTAATATTCTGATTGAGTATGAGGGACTAGATAGTTTTGATTTTCAGCAGTATTGAAGAACTCGGGGAAATAACCTGTCCAAACCTCAAATCCCAGTGCTTGGGAAAAGCTGCTTAGTTTCGCAGGTTAAAAATCCCTATGGGAATTTTCCATGAGCATTGCCTCTAGGCACTGGAAACATGGTGAATACATCTTGCTATTTATTTTGTATGATAGTTTCTCTCCAACAGCTGCTTTTGGGTGAACAGATTTTAAAACACATTACAGTGTTCCTGCAATGAGTCTACAGCTGTGTGTGCCTCCGTTACACATTGTGGTTTCTTCTTCTGGCATCGAGTTGTGTAGTATTTAATTTTTAGAAAACTAACAGTGAATGGAAATAGACAATTTCAGAAGTTCTTTTTAAATGAAGAGGACATAAAAAAGTTCACTTTCAAGAACTGTTCTATCATCATTTTCTGTATCCATAATTTCTGCCATTTTTCACAATTCTCTTCCTATCACTTGTCCTAGTTAGCAAAACCATTTTTAAGTCAGTCGTTTGTCTTGCTGTGATTGAAATGTAATTATGTATCTGAATAATCTTTCTAACAGTGCTGACTTTTGAAAGAGAATTTAATAAAGACATGTAAAATAAGGAAGTTTGTATGTTTATGCATTTCTTAATATCTCATTACGCATTCTGTGAAATCACATGCAAAATCTACTACGCTACAGACATTTTTTATAATTTCTATAGGTATTTTGGGCTGTGACGAGAGGTTTGCAGAGAGTAATTAATTTGGCCAATTAACAAAATTTCAGTTCCCTATGCATTATAGATAAGATTTAATAAAGAACTGCATCTGAAATATTACATTTTATAGGTTTTGACTTTCAAGTGTTACAAACCCTCTACAGTGGAAAGTAGTGTGAGATTCACAAACCCTTTTTCATAATTCATGATTGGTTGTATGCCTCCGAATTCAAACTGGAGCAATGACTGAATGAGAACCACCTATAGGAAGCCAATAGGTACACAGAGGCACAGTCTTATCTTTCTGTACTTTAACTGAAGAATCTGAAAGGCATTTTCAGGTCGGCACAGTTATGCAACCAATTCTCCCTCTTGTGAACTGAATGAAAAGGTTCCCAGATAGCTCCAATTCTGCTTGTGCTTTTGCCTCCCTAGAGACTTTCTTCTCTGTCGTCCAGCTCAACAATGATTTTGCCTGGTAGTTTTTCCTCTGCAACAAAAATAAATTATTTTTTGTTCTATGTATTTGTGATAGTTTGAGAAATAATCAATTCACATGAATCTATAATGAAAAAAAAAAAATTAAGCAAATATTCTCCTCAACCCTGTTAATACTGCTGCATAGTCTGGACATAAACTCAGCAACATCTTGCAGTCAGATTATTTCTATTGACACTTCGCAGTTTTGCATTTGATTTTTGAGTTCTGACCTTGTTGCTTCACAGTACATAGACCAGGACTAGCATTCAGCAAAGCCAGAAGAAATAAATACTTAATCATTCAGAAACATAGAAGAAAACACAGCGTCCAGAGGTCAGACTGAATACTAGAAATAGCTGTTTATGTTTTACAAACAGTGATCAATCCTGAAATAGCAAGAGAAATGTTTTGGTTGTCCAAGAGACAATCCAGTGATGCCAGATAAACTCTAATG
>JASSUY010003070.1:29133-41266 GCA_032466535.1 Forpus xanthops | reverse complement strand
CATGGACAGTGGGATTGAGTGCACTCTCAGCAAGTTTGCTGATGACACCAAGCTGTGTGGCTCAGTTGATATGTTGTAGGGAAGGAATGCCATTCAGAGGTACCTGGATATGAGGAAGAAATTCTTTACTGTAAGGGTGGTGAGGCACTGGAATGGGTTGCCCAAGGCAGTTGTGAATGCTCCATCGCTGGCAGTGTTCAAGACCAGGTTGGACAGAGCCTTGAGTGGCATGGTTTAGTGTGAGGTGCCCTTACCCTGGCAGAGGGCTTGGAACTTGATAATCTTAAGGTCCTTTCCAACCCTAACTTTTCTATGATTCTATGATTGTGTTATATTAATATCTTTACGTGTGAGATTATAGAGAGTGTTTTGGATTTTAATATAGATTTTAATGACATTACCATATATATTGCATATTTGTGAAAACAAATACAGTGCAATATCTATATATTAAGTTATGTATTTATAACTTAAGTTTTCTATCATATACAGTTAATTTTAATTTAAAGGTCAAATCTCAGTAGTAATTTTCCTGCCTTTCCTGGTTCCTCATCCTCTCCAGACTCCCTGTTCTTGATTTTTCTCCTTTCTACACATCCTCTGTTGCAGTTGAATTTTGTGTGGGTAACTTAAAGTTGTAAATGATTTTAGGTTTTAATGCAAAGGAGCAGTATTCCCTGAGAAATAAAGCGAGAGACTTTGAAATTCGGATAGTAAGACTTTTTGCTGGTTTGGGCTGTTTTCACACCTGGTGATTGCGGAGTGAAATCTCTAAAACTTCATTCCTCTATGGCTAAACTTATGTTCCCTATCATGCTAGTAGGAAACATACAAGCTGCAACCTATACCTAGCCATTATTTTATTGTCAAGCATAATTTCTTTGTATTGTGTTATAACTGTCTTCAGGAACATTTTTTTTCTTTCTTATTTCAGTATATATGCTGATTTTGGATAAAATCAGAAGTGACATGTTTTTGTAAAGACGTACAGAGATAAATAGATTTAGATGCTATTCACTATTGCACTGTTTTCAGATCAATACATGATGCTCCCTAGCTCAGATATGGTATTTTGCATTTTGACTGAGTGATAGTTTTTAATGCCAAGAAACATGGATATGTAGAAGCTTATACTCCTGAAATAATCAGGAAATCTTTTTTCATTTTCTTAAAATGAGGGCCTTTTGAAGTTCATGAAATTTGAAAGTACTGTCATAATTAATAGAAAATGTAGATTATTTAAATACAAAAATGAAAGTTACTTTACATTAGTCTTGAAAACATATACTCAGGTTTAATGAAACTTCAGGTTAAAGTGCTTTACCCTTTTCCTAGGTGTCTCTGAGAAGTAATTTTTTTGTTTGTTTTTCTTTTATTAATGTTGCAGCTATTTTGTGCCTTTCAAGATGACAAATACTTATACATGGTAATGGAATACATGCCAGGTGGAGATCTTGTAAACCTTATGAGCAACTACGATGTGCCTGAGAAATGGGCCAAGTTCTATACAGCCGAAGTTGTTCTTGCTCTTGATGCAATTCACTCGATGGGCTTGATACACAGAGATGTGAAGCCTGACAATATGCTTTTAGATAAATATGGGCATCTGAAGCTGGCAGATTTTGGCACTTGCATGAAAATGGACGAAGTAAGTATGCCACTGAATAATTTATCATCTGTAAAACTGTAATTCTAAGGTTACTTTCTTATGAATTACACTGTCCAAAGGAGTATTCATCAAATTGTCCACTTGGTTGGAAAGCTGTTCCTTGTTTCTTAGTTTTAAATACAAGAGTGCTTTAAATAGTTTAACCTTTTCTATAATAAAACTCTTCTGGCACACGGAAGAAACATGTAAACTCATTTCTTTGTTATTTTTGAAGGCATGTGTGTTTATGAATTTCTGAGGTTAATCTTTTTTTGGCAAATGTCTGAAAAGCTTGTGAGAAAACTCCTAGGTTGGAACATTAGTAACTTGGAAATAATTCATAAATGACATTTTTCTGTAAATGATTTTATAGGCACTGTACAGTCCCTATTTATCTTTTACTGCATCTAATTGTTCTCATAGCATCCTCTAGTGGTCATTAAAATGAGGTCACAGTAAGGCAGCAGTGGCATGTGATACATTGAATAAATTTATGGTAGCTATTTCTCAAGATGTCATACATTTTTAACTGTTCAGATTTTACTGTGTAGAGCCAACATAATTTTCTGATGAGGTTGTATAAAAATATTTTATTTTTGTAATAAATAAAAAAGGGTGTAATTCTCTATAGACTTAAAGATGATGCTACCTTTAGGAGTCTGCACTTTTAACATCTTCTTTGACAAACAGTATTATGCTGTAATTTATACAAGATGTTCTGGTGAAAAAAAATACAACATTCTGAAAAAACTATGAATTTGCATAATGATTTGCTGGGCCTTAGAAAAGTTTCTGTACTAATGTTGGCAAGAAGCATCCTTTTAAGTTCATTTTTCTGTATTGTTTAGGAAGTGCTCAATGCAATCTCTGCAATGTACTTAATTGGCATTTGCATCATTAAGTTAATGTTTCTTCTGGGGTAGCTAGATAGAATCTAGATAAAGTACTGTCTCTGGTTTGGGTTTGTCAAATTTTTTCCCCTATGATCCTGTGACAATAGATTAACTTAACTGAACAACTACAGCTGTATGGAGATTGAGTACTCTAGTTTTGCTGATATCATAGCTATTATTCTAAAGGCATAGATTGTTTACCCCATTTTGATGATTTACATGCCTGTATTTTAGGGTACAGTGTTTATCTTGAAAAAAAAATCAAAAGTAGTACTTGATCTCTTAGTTTACTCCTTAAAAAATTAGTCTTGGTTTTGAGCCAATAGGCAGTCGGTCTTAAAGAAGTTTGATGTTCATCAGAAGAGACAATTAAGAAAAATAAAATTGAGAAGTTCATAGTATAAATCTACCAAAAAAGAGTGATTCTTTGTGGTATTTTAGAGATCCTGGAAATGGTAAACCTAACCTTTTTTTCCTTTTTTCTTTTTTTTTTTTTTTTTGTTTGTTTGTTTTTGTTAACGGGATGGAATACTTAAATGTTGATTCTTACATTATAAGTACGAGAAGTGCATGCTCATTTCTTGTAAGGAATTTTTGTGAGCACCAGTTTGGATTGGGTATTACCAATGAAGCAGTGATTTCCTAAAGAAATTAATTTTTTAACAGATTGCATTTTAACTTCTTCATATTTCTCAGAATCGGTGGAATGGCAAATATCTTTCATACAGGAAGCTGTAGAAGTTGAGAGGTTCTGGATTGTCTCCAGATCTCATGCTACTTCTTACAAAACATGAACACATCCCAGCTGTGTAAATACAATACTGGTGTTGGCAGGATGATTTCTAAAATATATATTCTTACCCAGTACTTATTTATTTTTCCTGATTCTGAGTTCTTTAAGCAGTTGTGCATATTAGTATCTTCCTTGTGCTGTTGAGAGCACAGGGAAATTCTGCTGCTGCTTCATGAGAGACTTTTTTTACCTTTGCTGTTTACTTGAATTCAGTGTCCTCTTAAGTACAGACTTCTGGAGCAGAATTCCTTCTTACCAGTATGTGAAAAGAATTGCTAGGTGGTTTAGTGATCTTTTCCAACATAGAAGGAGCTGACCTATTTATGTAAGTAAGTTGTGATGGTTTGGGGCTTTTGTAGGCTGCTTTCATGTTTTCTTTTTTAAAAATCTGCAACAAGGTATTTCTGCAATTGAATAAAGGTTGGAGTTGGCCTCAAAGATTCCTCAAGTACGAATTGTGGTTCCCATTTGGTTATACAGGTATGATAAGGTAGCCCAGGGTGGGTTTCATCAGGCTAATAATCATGTTTTCTGTAAGAAACTAAGCTGTAGTTGGCTTTGGCAGGTATCATAGAATCCAGAAGTGTTGTTGGACTGTAATGCTGCATTGTGCTGTTTTAGAAGAGCACAAGTTTATAGAGTGTCTGTTGAAAAGAGACATGACCAAAAGAAGGCAAGTTTACCATTCGGGATTATCACCTCAGCTCAGGAAGTTCAGTTGAAAGAAGGGATGTGTGCCCCTTTTTAGAACTCAATTTATTTCTTGTTGAAACTTGTCCAGTACTCTTCTGGATCCTTCTTGCTTCAGTTCATTGTCTACAGCACTCGTGCAGTGCTAACACCTGATCTGAGCTATCCTAATGTTTCCACAAAAGTACTCTTCAGCTCTTGTTTACAGAAAAGAACTTCCTGAGGGAGCTGAAAGCCTGATTCTCAGCCTTGGATCAATACAGCGAGTTATTCAGGTCTGATAGAGATCCTCTTGAGGATGAAAACTAAACTACTTTGTCTTCAGCAATATAATAGTACTGAGTGATGCTAGGAAGCACTCCAGCCTCACTGCCAAGCTGTCCTGTGAGAACATGCTGTTTCTGCTGGACAACCTTTTTAACCTTTGCACATCTCTCACATAGCTGCAGAAGATAAGTTCCAAGATCCACCTTGATCTTTTTGAGGTGATGAGAAAAATGCTGGCCTGAGACTCCCAAAAGGAAGCTTTGTATGAGAACTGCTATAGTAAGTGTGCTACTCGTACATAAAAACAGGTTTAGTATTTGAAAAACAGGAGCAACACCTTGTCCAGAGTAAACAGCACACTTTAGGTCTCTTCAGATGCTGAAGTACAGAAGGCAGAAGTCATCATGCAGAATGTAAACTGTTGAGATGTCATGTACTGCCATGTATTGCACAGAAAGGACTTCCCTGTTTACTTGGCTTTGATGCCAGAGATCATAAATGCTAGTCTGACTAGGCTATTAAGAATATCCAGTACCTAAAAATACATACAGAGCAACACCCGAGTTCTTTGAAAAAACAAGTGTGCAAACGAACAGAAATCTGGGAATACCGTATTCAGGTGATAGTGGACCAACCTCCCGAAGGACATGGTAGAATCCCCATTGCTGGAGATTTTCAAGATGCAGTGGGGCAGGGTGCTAGATAATCTCCTCTAGTCTTCCTGTCCCATGACAGGTTGGGCCAGATGATCTTTCAAGGTCCTTTCCAGCCCATGCTGTTAGGTGATTCTGTGAATGCATTTTTAGATTTGTTCCTAAGACAGAAGATAGAGAGTTTTAAGAGGTTCAGAGAGGTACAGTCCGTTGAAAACTGGTGTTAGCATGCAACAAGGCCCTTTCAGCTGCAGAAATATGTTTTGGGTTTTTTTTTACTATTCATTTTTTTGACATCTTGTCTGAAAATTTGTGGCATTGTTATCTGAAGTTCGTTAGCATCTGTAATGTCATTGGAAAGAACCAGCCATCAGATTTGGGTAGGGCTAGTGCTTTCTTTGGCACAACTTTTGCTTTGTTTGTATAAGACTTAATAAAATATCAACATGTAGAACATTAAAAAGTGTGTATTGATTACAGAGGAAAGGGAAATGGGGTGTTATTAAGTGCTTAAGTGTCAAAGTGGCAAGGCTGTGACTGAAGCTTGAGTCTTCAGAGAAATCTTTCAGAAGTGTGACTTTGTTTTTAAAGAAGCTTCTTGCACAAGGAGGGCTTCAGGTGGCTTCATCCAGTCTTCACTGAGTGAAGATTCAGACCTTCCCTTGTTCTAGTTTTGCATTTGGCTAAGGAAGAGATCAACATGCACCAGTATCAGAGTCCTCATTAAGATTTCGTAGTCCTACTAGACCATCAGAATCACGTGAGCCTAGAAAAATTCCTTTAGTGCTCAAAGCAGACTAAGGCTAAAGCTTCAGAAATGACCTATAGGTTAGTTTGTAGAGTGCTGGTACAAGCAGGATTTTCAAATGTTTCTTGCCATGTGCCAGATACAGTTTTGAATGTTCTCAGCTTTAGATTTCTGGAAGCTTTGGGCTTTAGTTTATTTCCCAGTATCAAAATGTGTTCTCTGTATTCGTCTTTGTCCAAAGGATGCATTAGATCTTCTGAAAAGAATTAACTTCATTTTCTTATTCCAGGATGATTCAAGCTCTTTGTTACCTCATTCATAGTGTAGAAAGCGGAGGTTAACCTGCTCTTCATTCTGTAGCTGACAAGTTAAAACTTCCTCTAGGTTTTAGCTTCAGTATGGAGTTCTAGAAAATGGTAGTCACTTGCTGGGAGGATATTTGAAGAGACTCCTTAGGTCTCTGCAGTATTTAGTCATCACTTTAGTTTTTCCCTACTAATTCTGACTTTCCAGGATTCTGGTTCACTACATAAATGAAAGCTTTTGCCAGTTCACATTGTATATGAAAAAAATACTCTAATTAGATGTCTAATTTTTACATGTCAATACAATTCCCAAAGCAAAGGGATTCTCTTCCTTTCTTTAAATATGTATTTTGACTTTATTTGTTGCTGCTAGTATTTGTATTCATATTCAGAATTTAATATGTGTTGCCATTCGTGATGATGGCAAAATGCAGAAAGAACTTTGTAAGATGACTTAGAAAAGATTTCAGCCTGAGAGATGCAATAAAAGATGAGTATATTTTTGGTACTTCCCTAACGTCATCCAGGATTTCATTTCATTCATCCGTCTGGTCTCTCTGGAATGAATGCAGTGAACTTGATTAAAGGGAAGAAGGCTTATAATTGTGCCCTAGCATGCTGACAGATGTGACGATGCTTCTGCGTCATTTAGGTCCTGCAATTTTAGTCTCTCACTGTGAGCCAGAGGATGAAGCATCATTCCATTAATGAAACTGTGTTAATATGTTAATAATTTTTTTTTTTTTTAAATAAGCTTTGCTATCCTTTGTAAATAGCTTTTTCCTTTTTTTCCTTTAAATAAAACCCAAGGTGTGACTATAAAAATTTACCTGTAAGTTGATTTATTGTCCAAATTAAAAACAACTGTTATGTATCTGCTATGTAGGGCCTAATACTCCCAGCTTGTCAAAATCAATCTGAAGTTTGTCCCTGAATTCAGTGAGATAAAGAGCAGTGTGATATAATGTGAAGCTTCATATTGTCATCATTTGTAAAAATATTAAAATTAGTCTACTTTTAAAAGATGTAATCAAGAAAGAATAGCGTGGAGTCGTCAGGGGAAAGCACATTACCAGCAATTGTCCTTTCAGTCCATATGCTTCTGGAGTGAAAACCGGATTCTTTCAAGCACATTACTCAAACCAGATGTTTCAGGCTGTATTTTTAATGTTTTTTTTCTGATCTACTAATAGACAAATTGTGTAAAGACTCAGAAGTATTTTCACTTGAGCTGTTTGAATTCTTACTGTTGCACAGACAGGTATGGTACGCTGTGATACAGCTGTGGGAACCCCTGACTACATATCACCGGAAGTTTTGAAATCACAAGGGGGTGATGGTTATTATGGACGGGAATGTGACTGGTGGTCTGTGGGAGTTTTCCTTTTTGAGATGCTAGTTGGTAAGTGGTATTTCTTTTGCTCATCAGATTATCATTGAGTCAGCTGTGCGCTCAGCTGTACTTTGCTACAGGGGGTTGGTTGTACTTTACTGACAGCTTCTGCCTTTTGGGTGATACTGTTTCTTCATTCCTTTTCTCTTTGCTCTCTGTCGCTCTTAGGCCGCAACAGCTGCTTGCATGCTTGCTTTATGATTAGTTCCCTGACTCGATTCAGCTTAAAACTAATTCTTAAGAGTTGTTTTAAACTGGGTCAGCACCTCACTATCTCATGAACGTTTGTGCCGCCTCAGGGGCAGTACTGAGTTTTCAGCAATAAAGAGATGGGAAAGGAGTAGGAAGGGCACAACTGCCCTTCTCTTTTTCTCCTTTTTTTTTTTTTTTTTTTTTTACCCCAGCGCTAGCAATGGCTTCTATTAGGTGAAAACAACTGTGAAAGTATGGCTTGATTCTTTCTTTTATGCTTGAGTCAGGATTTTCCAGTAAAATACACTGGACTGCTATGGCAACGAGCATTGAATATAATCTGTTAAGTAGATGAGTCATCTTAAAATGCAGTGAGGATCAGTATTATAGTCTGGTAGCAAAACACTGATTATAGAAGGATGGAATCGAGCGTATAATTATTAAAAATCCAAATCAGCATGTTCTGGGAATATTGCAGATTTGATGTATCTGATATCCTGAGCCAGGAAAGACATTTGGCTGTATTATAGAGTCTCAGTGCCTTTCGAAATTAAGGCATTTTGACTTACCAAAAGCAGGTTTTATAATTTATAGTCTCTTTTAAACAATTTTAGCAATAAATAAAGTTGTTCTGTTGTTAAGTATTTGACATAGCTATCCAGAATATTTCTCAGAGTCTCTTATTTTCTTCCCTTCCTTGTATCTGAGGGAGGATTCTCCCCTTTTTATCCTTCTAATGAAAACTTTTTTTTTAAATAAAAGCTTACTTAGTTTATCCATATCCTCTGCATTTCTTGAAAGTATGTATATTGTTTATATTTGCGTATCACATTCTGCCTATGATTTTCTAAAACATTAGGCTTTAAGAAAGCACAGAAAGCATCCTGTTGCGGTTTTAGTAAAGACACAGTACTAATGGTACTGCTTTTGATTATGCATTTAATTAAAAGCTAAAATATTGATCACAGGATGAATCCTACCTTTAATTCAGTGATTTAGGATAGTTCTAAAGTGTGTCCTAAATAAAAGTTGTTTCTGAGACTAAAGACAATTAAGAAGGTGAAAGTTTGGAATAAGGGAGGCAGCAGCAAGTATCAGTGATTCCCTCCTCCAGTGTACTGGTGTAGCAACCAAATGAATTTATTAAAAGTCTAGAAGTTTTAATTCAAGCTGGTGTGTCCTAATGTCTCCTTTTGCCATAAAATGACAGAGAGAGGCTAAAGGCAGAATTCTTGCATATAGCTTTCAAAAAGACCATTAATGTGTATTGTCCATTTGTCTGATCATACATTTTTTCATGTACTTGGCTTTCAACACTTCAGTACCTTGTTGGAGGCATGGAGTCAGTGTGCTGACTGCCCTGCCAGGTGATCCCTGTCTGCACACAGCACACAGGATGGAGGAAAGAGCCTAGCTCATGCTATTGACTGATTGTTCACCTTCCCCATTGAACCTGCAGATTAGTTGTGGGAAAGCATTTATGTAAAAGTTGCAGCCTCTTGGTTACTGACATGAGCCATTTGTATATTCATAATGTTGTCAGTTAACTTGAATGTCAGTTGTCTTTATCGCTACTCATTCTTTTCAGTTGACCCAGTTTTACCTATATTGAGGATATTCCAAAGAAACTAGACTTAACTGAAGCCTGTACTGCAAATCTGGGGTTTGGGTGGGTTAAAAAAGTCTGATTTTAAATGCATCATGCCCACTGTGGGCACCCAAGCTAATGTAATTTATCAGACAACGAGATTTATTAATGTGGGTTTAGCAGTGCAGTAACATGCTTTGAAGGCTCCTGCTCAGAGCTGACTTGCCTTAGGCAGCTCCAGAGGGTAGTCAGAGTTGAACTACATGCCTCTGAACCAGTCTTTGGAGAGCTTTGGTGGAGTCTTTCCAACAAATATGCATTAGCAAATCTTTAGTGAGTTTCAGTCCATTATTCCCATGGAAGCACTTAAATATGGGGTTTATCTGGATGTCAGCCCTCATGTAAATTAGAAACCACAGTGATAGTTTTCAGGTAGAACAAAAGATGTAGTTCAGGGAGCAAAATTTTGGTACTGGCATGCAGGATGGGAAAGGATATAGTTTGTAACAGACTTTTTAGAGAAGAGAATATGTTCAGTAGTATACATTACTTTGTACCTTGTGTTCCCTTTACTGTTTGTGATTTTTTAATAAAACACTGTTTTAGGCAAAAGTGCTTGTAGACTTCCTTTTATGTATTTGTCTTTTTCAGCTTACATGACTTGAACATGACTCAAAATCACAATCCATTTACTTTTCTTTTCAGGTGATACTCCTTTTTATGCAGACTCACTAGTAGGAACGTACAGTAAAATTATGGATCATAAGAACTCATTACATTTCCCGGATGATGTGGAAATCTCTAAGCATGCAAAGAACCTTATATGTGCCTTTTTAACTGATAGGTAAGTGTATTATTCTGGTACTGGTTGTATTTTGGATGGTATTAATACATCTACATTGTAAAAATTAATTCCTTCCATTACTTCTCCTAATCTCTGTTCATATCTCTTCTGCAAAGTCTCCTACTCTCTAGTTTTTCTTCTGGGGTGTTTTTTCCAGGTATTGTATTTTATTTCCATGTACAGTTCTGATCCTGTTAACAACACAGTTTGTGCCAGACAAATCCTTCTAATTGTAGTGTATAACACATAGCAAGCTTGTAAGGTTGAAAGTGATTTGTAAGCCTCCAGGACAGGGGCCAAATTATGCCCAGTGTTTAAGCAGGTGTTACTTTAAAAAAAAAAGCAAGTATTTTTGTGAAAATAAGCATGTGTATATTGCATTTAAGGTTTCTTGGAATGTTTGAACTTTCTTTCATTTGCTTTGTGTTTTATTGACAAGTATAGCAAGTATAAGAAACCAGCAATGATATTGTTTTGGCTGTAAATAGTTCCTAGAGGACTCCCTTTGTAAAGCTGAGACATTTATTGGTATTAAGCTGTGTAAACTTTTTCTTCTTGTAAACATTTAAATTCTTTTTAATTCCAGAAAGCAGAGGTCATCTTCAATTACTCTCTTTTAAAAGAACATCACTGTAGGTCCGTAGTTAACTCTGGATTGATGATGCATTCTTATGCTTTCCTGTGGCTATCTGAACTTGGTTACAGCAGAGCAGCTAGTCTTTATAGAATGAGGGATTGGGGAAAAAAAAATACCCTCTAATGGTTTTTGCATTTAAGGAGAGATTGTTTTCTCTGCTGAGCAAGGTCGTGGTTGCTCAGGAAGGATATGTTCTAACAGCGTTTTTCACCCTTAGTGGCTAAAGGGTAGAGAGCAAATACAAGTAGAATTTAATAATGTAAATGTGGTGAGGTGTACTTCCACTACGTGTGTCCGTCTTCCTGTTTATATTAATACAGTACTCAAACGATTTATTTGAAACAGATGCCTTCTTTCAGTGTGCGTGATCACTGCTGAAGCACTTAAAGAAGGAATAAGCATTGACCCTATGATTTATTAGTACTTTTGCACACATTGTTTTTATGTCCTGTTGTTGGCAGATAGTTGTAAGAGAGACTCTTCTGGTCAAACTAAAAGTTTCTTGTTGCACTTAAGATTTACTTCACTGCAAATATCAGCAAAAGATGTGTCAGGGTTAGTTATGGGGCAGAGGATGGAATTCTTAAGTTTTTTATTTGAGTCCAGCTTTGAATAGCTGTTCTGTGCAGTAAGTTAGACCTTCCTTCACTTGCGTCTTAAGGTCTGTCATGTGGTTTGGCAGACGTTCTTCTGCAGTTTTTTTTCCCCTCAGGGGTGTTGGGGTTTTGTTTGTGTTCTTAGTTTTTTCTTAGCTTTTGCTTCAGTACTCTCTTTCTTGCTTTACTCCCCACGTGGCAGACTCCAAATCTGGACATTTTAGCAGTCGTGGGGAGAGTGCATGCTAAGAAACAGAGTACATTTTATATAAGAAACTACAGATCAGTGGTTGGTGTTTTTTGATTTGTTGTTAATTGGTTAATTTTTGTCAACCATTAGTGTGGTTAACACAGACAATCTTTACTGAAAGTTTCTTTGCTGTGTATGTATAAGTCTGAATTTAAATAACAAAAAAACAAATGCTGTTTTTCCTAATGTGAATTTTCTCTTAATTGCTGTGTTTAGGGATGTGAGACTTGGGAGAAATGGAGTAGAAGAAATAAAGCATCACCCTTTCTTCAAGAGTGATCAGTGGAACTGGGACAACATTCGAGAGAGTAAGTAATTTAGCTTTGAAGTTCTGGTTTTATTCATTATTTATTCATTATTTGCAATAGTAGAAATGAAAACAAAAAAACCTTTAGGCTGTATAAATTAGGTATTTTGTGTTTACCAAGAATCTAGCTCAAACTTCTATGTTTATCATTTGTATTATAAAACCTCTTATCAGTCAGGTTTAGTAAATGCACATTTGCTGCTGAAATTATCCTCACTTTTATCATGCATTTCATGATCTATTTCTGCTTTGAAGGATAGAACTGTATTTCAGAATTCTAACAAAAAAAAAAAAAACAACAAAAAAAAAAAGACATGTTAAGTTCTGTT
>JASSUY010003070.1:0-28927 GCA_032466535.1 Forpus xanthops | reverse complement strand
TGATGTTTTGATTTGGTTTCTTTTTTTGGGGGGGGGGGGGTTTGTTGGTGTTTTGTTGGGTTTGGTTTTGTGATTTTTCAGTCTTCTGGTAGTTAAGTTTGGCAGCAGTGTTGTCAGTTCTGCTGCTTTTCTTGTCAAGGCATTTTGAACTTGATAGCTTTAGAAAGAAAAATGAGTCTGCCAGTTCAGATTATGAGCTTGATTTGATGAGTTCAGGTTATGAACTTCTAAAGCGATATATTTAATAAAGTTTCTTAAAATGATGAGTGCATTTAATATTGTATTCTTAAATGTGATTACCTTAGCAAATGCATTTTGTGTCTTAGATAAATACGTGCATTAGGCAGCCAATGTAAAAATAGAGTTCTGTAGAAAAAAAAGTTCACAGTAGTATTTACATATCAACTGCAAGGTTAATACATACTCAACTCTCAGGACACCTTTATAATATAGTCTTTTTGATATTGTAAAGATACCTGTATATATCAAGTGGCTGAATCTTGGAGTGAAGTTGATCTTTTCTCTCCTCTTTATAGCTGCTGCTCCTGTTGTTCCTGAGCTTAGCAGTGATATAGATAGCAGTAATTTTGATGACATTGAGGACGACAAGGGAGATGTGGAAACCTTTCCGATCCCCAAAGCCTTCGTGGGAAACCAGCTGCCTTTTATAGGATTTACCTACTATAGAGACAATTTGTATGTGATTCTTTAATATGCATTTGTAGAAATAGACCTGCAGATTTTTCTTATATCCTTTCTTTCTTTCACTCTAGATACATAGTTTATTCATTGCATTATATTCTTGTCCAGTTGTGAAGATACAAAATGCAGAGTTGAAGCAGAAGATATCATTTGCTACTCTTTTGATTATTTTATAACCCTGAGTAAACACAGTAATTTTTTTTTATACATAAAATTACATAGTTTCTCAAAGTCTTTTAGGCTTAAGATTCTAATAGATTTGTAATTTGGTTCTAAAATGGCTTTTTATTAGTAGCTTTAGTAAAAAGTTTACACGAGATAATACCCTGCTAGGACTCAACTTGAACAGTTAAAAAATAGCTGTATTAATTAAAAAAACTATGCTATGGATTTGAAAACATATGTTATACTTCATTTAAGAAAAGATTCAAATCGGAAAGATACGCTCACACTGAGATAAAACAAGCTTCTTTCTGAGAACAGCATTGGACAAATTAAGACTTGAGAGAACTGATTAAAATGAGTTGATTGGCAAGGCTTCCAGAGTTGTTCAAAACTTGAATAAGAGCTGGAGGGATTTGTTTTTGTTTTTGACAGGTTGCTAAGTGATTCCTCTCAGTCTTGCAGAGAAAATGAATCTGTGCAATCTAGTAAAAATGAGGTTAGTGCCTTTTCTTGTAAGTATTGATGGTATGTTTGTTAAGGCTCTTAAGAAGAGATGAAGTCTAAAATACATTTTCCAAGAAATTTGGGGAGGAGGGGGTTTGTCTCTTAATGATTCTCAATCAAAATTATATTTTCTATTTACAGGACAGCATGGAGGTAAGTATATTATTTGAATTATGAAAGGAATAAAAAGATACCTACATAATTTATGTGAATGTGAAATAGCTTAAATGTTTATTCACTAGTTGTATTTTGAAACAGTTATACCCATGTATTAAGGTACTATAATATAAAGGTGTATGAACACAGATTTTTTTCTCAAATTCTTTTGGCATCTCGGATCCATTTGGAAAACAAACATGTAAGGCTTTGTTTGCCATGAACGGCATCATGCTTGGGAACGTTGTGAATTTTGGCTCCACACTTGCCTGAGTGTTTCATAACTGATTTTTTCAGAGTTAGGAAAAGCAAATCGTCACCTGCAGTGACAAAGAAATGTTTAAATTGTGCTCTCAGTTGAAGTAAGTGTATGGAGCATGTTTAGATGGATTTTGAAGATTGATAATTGAATTTAAGTTTGCAGATAACAGGAGAATGCTGTGGAATTTTTGTGCACTTACGTCATTGTGTTACTTAAACTTTTGTATTATGCAAATGTAGATAGTATATTGTTAACATTTCTTAAAACTAAAACTCCTTTTCAAAGTTTAAAAAAAATAAGTGAACAAATGTATTGAGCAGCATAAATTTAAATGCAGATGTTTACTAGACTCCATTTCTTCCTGTCATTGCTGAATAGATGAATAGTTTTAGGCATTGCTGAGCAGATGAATAGTTTTAGAGTTGCTGTTAGAAACACATAGTGTAACATCTGTGATACTTGCTTTATGTTGTGATAGAAAACAAGTTTTTTTGGCAAGTTTGGCATTTACCTTCTTTCAATTTTTTCTCATTCGTATTTTCTCAAACGACGAATCTCTGGTTTTGATGTCCCTTTCAGTGTACCTGTTCTGGGACTCTTCTTATTGTAATAATTGTAAAGTGTTTAGAAAACCACGTTTTTACATTTCATGTTTGGGGTTAGAGGAGGAGGGGGAATGGAGGAAAATAAACGCGCTTGAAAGCTGAAGACATGAGACAAATCCAAAATTAATTATTTATAACTTATTTCATAAATATTCTGTTACTTGACTTATTTTTTTTTTAATATTTTAATAAGCAAACCAAAATATTCCTAAGCCCAAAAAGTGTTTGTTCACTTCTGTATGTATTAGACTAAGAAATTATTCTTTATGCAAGGTTATTGAATATGGTTATTAATAGTTGCTGAATATTGTCCAATTTGGTCATGTACCCCCTGTTTTGTTTTGTAATTTCATTTAGAAAAGACTATCCCCAGAATTCTCCTGCAGTGCAAAGCCCCTCTATCTACAAAGAGTACAGCAAGGGCCAGTAACAATATTCTTTGCCCGTGGAAATTTCATGACTGACACAATCTGTGATCCATAATTCTGTGATGGTTAGATTTAATGCAGCATGCAGCAGATTTTGTTGCTATGGATCTGTATCTTTAAAAACATCAGGATTAGTACCTTGTAAAGATATACAACTGAATTTTCCTCACTTTCCCTTTTTCTTATTGTTTAATTGAATTGCATTCATTTTGCGTATAACTTTTTTATATGTGGGCCATGCTTCTTTGATACTTTGCACAGTTTCAGAAAAAGCTAAGCAAGCTGGAAGAACAACTCAGTAACGAATTACAAGCCAAAGATGAACTAGAACAGAAGTACAGGTGAGAATGTTTTGACATGATTGGTATGTTTATAAAGAATTTTTATTGCACCTTTAGTTTTTGAATGCTTGAAAGCATTTTAATCCATCTGGGGTTTCCCATTCGTGCAAGCAGACCTCACTATAAATTGCTGGATAATTCTTGCTACTGCTGTAACTACTTTTCTGTTCTCTTTTTTTGGCCTTAATGCTCCATAAGAATTTTTCTATTGTTTGAATGATTTCCCCAGTCCTTGAAGTTTCATGTGATTGCTGAAAATAGAGTATCTTACGTAAAATTAATGTGATAGATTCAAACATTCTGGTTTCTGTATAATCAGCAGGGTTTAAAAATACTTTCCAAATTTCTTCAGGTCTACTAATACTCGTTTAGAGAAGATAGTGAAAGAATTAGATGAAGAGGTAAGTCTGTGGTTATTTCTTATTGCAGTTAGAACTTTAATATTTGGAAACAGCAAATTTTGAGTGGCTGTGTATATAAATAAACAAGCAAGAAGTAATACTGGTTGATTTCTTGATATTCACAAGCATGAAATTGTTGTCACTGCTTAAATATTTTCATTATGATTTTTATACCACAGCTACACATCTATTTCCAGAATTCTTTTTCACCATGTTTTTAATTTGGTGGACAGTGTGATATAAATATCCTATATAAGATTCTAAGAATTGAAGATGTGAGAGCAATATTGCTAGAAGAGGAAGGCCATTCTTTGCATTGTTCAATGTTAGTAAAAGGACACTATTTCTTGCCCTGCTTTGCACCTTAGTGCTACTACAAATTTATCATATCTGTAGTGAATGTGTACGATTTAATGTATCATTTATCCAAGCCCATGTCAAGACCTTACGTCACATGTATGTTTCTGTGCCTGTGAATTGGCTGCTAGGCAGATTTGTCAGATTCATCAAATCCAGATGATCAAACAGTCTTGAAATAGTAGAAAAATCCTGTTTATGGTTGTCCTGGGCTGTGTTTTTGGCAGGCAAATAGACTTTGTCTTTCTCCATTACTAACTAAACTGAGCTGTCTTTTTGTTGTGTAAAGAATACTTCTGTGTGCAGTTAGTGATGTTTTTTGTTTCTTAAATGTATCCAGATAACTTCAAGGAAGAATGTAGAGTCTGCTGTCAGACAGTTAGAAAGGGAGAAGGCTCTTCTTCAGCATAAAAATACAGAATACCAGCGAAAAGCAGAACATGAAGCAGATAAGAAGCGCAATTTGGAAAACGAGGGTATGTTGAACCAGACTTGAAGGGTTGTGCATTGATGTGGATTTTTAAGAGACAAAATAAATTAATTATAGTTCAAGTGGAAGCTTTTTCATGAGAGTGATTAACAATGTTGAATTGTTTTTGTTCTAGTTAACAGTTTGAAAGACCAACTTGAAGATTTGAAAAAGAGGAATCAGAACTCTCAAATATCCAATGAGAAAATCAATCAACTACAAAGACAGGCATGCCAATTTCATACGTGTATATTTTAAAATAATACCTGTTTGAAGTACAGATTTTGTTAGTAGAGAAGGAAACAGAAATGTGTAATGGAGTTTTAAATGCTGTTCATTCTTGTCATGTTTTGGTGTTCAAAACGAATCTTAAAATATACTATTTTTTGTTTCATTAGTTCATAAAATCTAGTATTCTGTAGTATCAATGTTAGTTACTATATTTTAGTTGTTTCTGAAGTATATTTTTATCATCTTTAGTTGGATGAAGCCAATTCTTTGCTGCGGTCAGAGTCTGATACTGCAGCCAGGTTAAGGAAGAACCAGACAGAAAGCACGAAGCAAATCCAGCAGCTGGAAACTAATAATAGAGAACTACAAGATAAGAACTGCCTGCTAGAGAATGCGAAACTCAAACTGGAGAAGGACTTTCTCAATCTTCAGTCAGCTCTAGAATCAGAACGGAGAGATCGAAGTCATGGATCAGAGATTATCAGTGATTTACAAGGTATTCCTGCAAGTCTCGGGAAGATAGCCTTGCTTCTTGTTTCAGAAATAAAAATAAGGTTTGGTGATGTTATTTGACCTTCAGCTTGTGACTAGATCAGTGTCCTGTTCTATACAATGTTACCTAAGTGTGGAGGCACATCAAAGAGAAAATGTGCAATAACCTTTATAAAATGTTACTGATAATTTTTAAAATCACCTCAAAGGGAGTGACTTAATAGTCAGAAACTATTATGTTTGGAAAATTATACCTCTAATCTAAACTATAATTTAAGTAGATAAAGTACATTCTTTTTTCACACCCTGCCCAGCCCCATTGATGTTTCGATCATTTTTAGGTCGAATATCTAGCCTCGAAGAGGAAGTAAAAAATGGAAAGAGTGCGTTAGCCAAACTGGAAATGGAGAAGAGGCAGTTGCAAGAAAAGCTTACAGATTTAGAAAAGGTAAGAGCACTTCTGAGTGAACATTGATGTTACATTCTTACAGAATCTTGCAATTTGCACTTTTATTACTTGAGGCATTGAAATAAAATCTGTGCAAAATTCAGCCTTGCTTTCACTTTTTATTCTTTACCTTTGAATTTTTTAAATTGTTTTTGCAATTTGAGAAGTAGGGTAAAAAAGACATGATTTCCCTTATAATTGTAATATGTTATGCTTCTAATGTATAAAAAAATACTTCAGTGTGTAGTTTAACAATGCATCATTTCATCTGTTGGGTGTTTTTTCAAATTCTCAGTATTGCCAAAAGTAAAAAAGCTTCTTCTCTTTTTTTATTTTTTGACAAATTTCTCATTGAAACAAAAGTATTGAAAAAAAAATCGTCCATAAACTCAATCTCTGAGCTACCCTTCATACAGAATGTTGGTTGTTAAAGCAGTAATTCTGTAATTGCAACTGAGTGCAACTGGGGATGTTGTGCATTTTTTGAGTACTTTGCCATCCATAGAAAAACATTTGTAGAAAGGAGTTCACAGCTCCTTAGAGTCTGATTTCTTTTCTACTCTTGGCATACAATCCATGCAGCATGTAAGTGTGGTCCACATTTTTGTCTTTAACCTGATGTATGTATTTAATGTCTTATTTTAATTTTTCTTTAACAGGAAAAGAGCAACATGGAAATAGATATGACATATAAATTCAAAGTTATGCAGCAGAATCTTGAACAAGAGGAAGCTGAACATAAAGCCACAAAAGCACGACTAGCGGACAAAAATAAGATCTATGAATCTATAGAGGAAGCAAAATCTGAAGCCATGAAAGGTATGTTTTTACATCACAATTGGACTTAGGTCTAAATCATGCATCTTTTCATGCTAGTGAAAGCCAGCTTTTTTCCTTGATTCACCTGCTCTTTTAAATACAGTTAGTGTGGTAAAAAATCAGTTGTAGTCCATTTGTCCTTGCTTTGCTAGGTTAAAGACACACTGGTTTAGTCTCAGAGTGAAACATTCTCTGTTTCACACTTCACTAATTCATTTTCGGTGCTAGTGCATTCTGAATTAATTTTTCCTAAAATTATATCACTAAAACTGCTTGAAACATTTTTGTTCAGAGTTTGTTCTTAATCAGCATACTCACTTTTTTGTGTCTTCCTAAATCAAATGAATGATTTAAATGTGTAGACCAGAGAGAGTTAGTGACCATGCATATTGTGGTGCATCTTGTGACAACTGGAATCCCCTGGAAAAAGGGATAACTACCAAACAAATCCAGAAGATGGGTCTTAACTTTTGAATTAAATGGATTATGTTTCTTGTAGTTACTTAAAAAGGTAATTACAGATCTTGTCCTTCCAACAGCAGAGCATTCACAAAAGTTGTGAGCATGCAGATGTTCAAAAGAAGTAAAAATGATTCAGTGATAATGACTTAATCACTTGCAATATCAGCTTCCTGAACAGCTTTCAAATTATCATAGTCAAAGCAACATTTAAGTAGATTTAGATGGATTATTTAAAAAAATCTACCCTTTTATACATCTCAGATATAGTGCTGTTAAACTGGAAGTTATCTTGGAAGTCAAAGGCAGGAAGTGGCTATTGGACAGGAATGCTTGCAAAAGCATCCTCTGGGTGGGGGTTTACTGTGAAAATTTTAATGACGTTTCAGTAGTATTTCTCCCCAGTGTTAAAAGGATAAACTTGTTGATTATTGTTAATATGGTCCTTCTCCCCTACTCACCAAAATCTGCTGGTTTACACTGACATATTAAATCTCTTGCTTCGCAGAAATGGAGAAGAAACTTTTGGAAGAGAGAGTTTTAAAGCAAAAAGTAGAAAATCGGTTGTTAGAAGCTGAAAAGCAGTGCTCCATGTTGGACTGTGATCTCAAACAATCACAACAGAAAATCAATGAGCTCCTTAGGCAAAAGGATATACTAAACGAAGATGTAAGGAACATTAACAAAAGGAGTCTTGAGTGGACCCAGTATTTCAATATCGTAATATTTTCCTTGTTATAGCTGTATTTAGCAATGTTTGTGAATGAAATCGCAGAAACTTTTTCCTTCTTTGTATTGGGAGCTTTAAACAGTCTACAGTGTGGTTTTATGTTTCTGAAATATTTCAGTGTTATTAATCTAAAAAAGTTTTTTTTCTTTAATGTAAAATCCTTTGAGATTGACATGGAAAAACTATCTTATTTATTGTGTGCTAATGCTAATTCAGGAAACAGCTTTGACTCATCAAAAGATATAAGCATACTGTGCAAAAATGTAGAGGAAGTTAGTAAAAGAAACTTTAAATGTTACTTTTCCTGTGTAGGTCTGTAAAATTCACAGGTTTCTCTTTATTTTTCAGGTAAAAAACCTGACATTAAAAATAGAACAAGAAACACAAAAGCGCTGTCTCACTCAAAATGACCTCAAGATGCAAACGCAGCAAGTCAACACCTTGAAAATGTCAGAGAAGCAGTTAAAACAGGAGAATAACCATCTTCAGGAAATCAAATTAAGTCTGGAAAAGCAAAATAATGAACTCCGCAAGTATGCAGTTGCTCTGCATTTTTTAGTAATGTTACTGATTTGCAATTGTTTTGGGGCAAAAGCTGAGAACAGCATTCATTCTAAAAACTTACTGCACAAAATGTGCTCTTCTGCAGTCCAAAACTTAATTGTTGTTTAACATAAATTACAGTGACTCTACTTGAGATTTGCCCCAGTGACTCAGCAAAATATAGATTTGTTGGAAGGGATATTTGTTATCCTGAAAATCTTAAAAAAAACCCAAGCTTAAACCCAGCTTAAGCACAAGAGTGTGAGGACTTCAGAGAATCGCTTCTTTAACAGAAAGTCTAGGTACTGCTTTTTTAAATGACACAGGACTTCAGTGAAGACGAAAGTTTCTGGCATTTAGTTCAGGAAAGCTTATTGGAAATGTATCCTAATACACAGCTGTGAAGCATAACTATTGAAATATCTGGTACTAAAGATGTTTAAATACATCTGTTGGACCTTCAAATAGGACTTGTTCTTCAAGGCCTTGCAAGAAATATTTGCACCTGATAATATTTTTAATTTATTGAGCAACCTGATCTAGTGGAAGGTGTCCCTGCCCATGGTAGAGGGGTTGGAACTGGGTGATCCTAAGGTCCCTTCCAACCCAAACCATTCTGTGATCCTGTGATACTATGCTTATATATGTGTATACATATATATATGTATAAAATCCCTGTGAATAAAAAGCCAAGTTTAACACATACGTCAGATGAATCTTATCTTATCCTTAACGCCTTTATGACTTTTGATAAACATCTCCTTGTGCCATATCTCTTCTTTCAGCAAGATGCAGCTATTCACATGGAAAGCAGAATATGTGATGATTGTTGTAACGTGAAACACTGCAGAAATATTTTCTGCTACATTACTATTCTTTGTTACAGGACTGACTTGTTTTAATAAGAGCTAGATTCCAGAAGTGATGCGTATCAAAGAATACAGACATGTTTTCACAGATGAAGCTCTAGCAAACAAGAGACCAAAGCAATGTCAGATCAGTGACATTTTGCACTGAAATAAGATTCAGTCAGTGTCTGTTTGCTTTGTCAGTGTCTCTGACTGGTTAAGCTATGTGACACTGTAGTTATTACTGTGTTAACAGTATTGAACTAACTTACTAGTGCTGTGTTCTTAGCTGTGCAAATGAAAAAGAGAGCTGGTACCCATAGGAAGCCTCAGGTTTAATGACAGAAGAGATCTTAAGAATGCTAATGCTATCTTCTCTATTTACTGGTTTGGAATATCTTCATATCTTTTATTTTAAAGTATGCTGTTCCTTTCTAGGGAACGCCAGGATGCAGATGGACAAATGAAAGAGCTTCAAGACCAACTGGAAGCTGAACAGTATTTCTCAGTATGTTTTCTGCTTCTTTACTTTTTTTATACTAATCTATGTACTAAGTTCAGTGTTAACTTTTCTTCCTCCTCCTCAGCCATTAGGTGTTTTACATCCCTAACCTAAAGCTAATTCTTGTGTCCGTCTTCAGTCCTGTCTGTAACCTTGTCACCACTCCTTGATCACTGAGTAGTATGGAAAGAGCTCATATTAAGAAATATCTCAGCTTTGTAAGGGAGTCCCAAACACATTTCAGAGGGAGGGGAGAGTCAAACAACTCATTCTTCCACAGTGTAAATACTTTCCTTCATGTTTCAATTGTTTTGCATTCATCATCCCTTCCATGCTCCATGGAAGAGAAGAGCTGTATTCTGAATCACATGGTGTGACAAAACTTGTGCACTTAAGGCTTGGAAGGGAGTTTTTGCATTACAGCCAAACTTCATACAGATCAGTTTTGAGTTCTTGCTTTATTGTGGTATGGTGCAGTAGAATAAATGGGTACTGAACAATAAATGGGTACTGTACATACCTGTTTATTCTGTTAAAGTACTAGCATATGGAGGTTAATTTATATTAATGATGCACAGCCAGTCCCATTGCAGGTAGAGGCCAAACGGCTTGTTTCAGAATTAAATGAGAGTTAAGATTTTACTGTGATGTTGAGGTCAGTGAGGAGGAAGACTTTTTGAAGTTTTAGTAGGTGAAAAAGTTGCACACTTTAGAGGACGGGAAGGGAGAGTTAGGTCATTTGGCTGCTGTGGATGGGCCAGAGAGGGATAGTCTGTCTTGAAATTCCTGCAGGAAGTCCACTTGCTGTTGTCCGTCAGATTACCTGTATTCAGTCATTTGAACATGCAGAAAAACATTGGTTTTTGTTTCATTTCCTTTAGAGCTCTGTTAATGGATTTAATTCTTTTTAATTTCAGATGTTTTTCTAGTCTCTTTTCCCTTTCTTCCTAAAGGGCTCTTTAACTGTCATCTTTGTTTCATGGATTTTTATGGTTCAAGTCTAAATTTGACATACCTACCTATGTCAGACAAAGATTTAGAAAGCTAGAGAAAAATAATGGTTTTCCTTGCTTCTGATACTTCTGAATTTCTATCAGTTAGTGATTTTCACATTTAAAGTCCCTTTTACAAGCATATAAAATGTATATCATATATATTAATTCACAAGTACTTAAGGTAAAAAGTGAAATAACTGAAACATTTGTGAATGTTGTTGACTTTTAGTTAAAGTCAGTGGAGGCATTGCACAATGACACTAATTGGGTGTATGATTAAAGAATTGCATAAAATGCATCTTGTAATTTTTCTGTACCTTCAAGCTAGAACTTGCAAGTCACGTCTTTTTCTTTCTGACTTTAAATTCTAGACTCTGTATAAGACACAAGTTCGAGAACTTAAAGAAGAATGTGAGGAAAAGACCAAACTTTGTAAGGAAATGCAGCAAAAGATACAGGAGTTACAAGACGAGAGGTAGGTTCTACTAGTTGTTCTACTAATATGTAAAAGATTACGGTAGCATTTCATTGTTTTCTTCCTCCCCCACCCCATAACTTGTCATATGAGTTGATAATATATATCAATAATTTGCAGAGACTCCTTGGCTGCTCAGCTAGAGATTACTCTGACAAAAGCAGATTCAGAGCAACTTGCACGTTCCATTGCTGAAGAACAGTACTCTGATTTGGAAAAAGAGAAGATTATGAAAGAGCTGGAGATTAAAGAGATGATGGCCAGGCATAAACAGGAGCTTACTGAGAAAGATGCCACCATAGCCTCTGTGAGTTACATGAATTGTAATTTTGGTAGAGGCTTACATGAGTTTGCATTTTATTTGCAGTTTGAGTTATCCATTACTATTTACCATACTTGAAGGTAAGTGACAAGGAAGCAAATCTGACATTTTAAAAATATTTTATTTTCTATGAAAGAAAGAAAAAAATCTCTTACGCTGTTTCTTGCACTAAGCTCTCTGATCATTTGTTCTTCTGTGCCCCTACCCCTCTTACAGCTAGTCCTGTTATCCTTATCCTGGTTTCGCTCTAAAGCATTTCCTTCTGTACTGTGATGCTTTTGTATGCCAAATGAGTTTTGTTACATGGTTCTGTGTGCTTGTTTTGTAGTTGGAGGAAGCAAATAGGACACTAACTAGTGATGTGGCTAATCTTGCTAATGAGAAAGAAGAACTAAACAATAAACTGAAGGAAGCACAAGAACGTATGTATTCTCTAAAATATAACTAAATTTGAAACCAGTTTTGTTCTTTAATAGTACTATTTTCTTTTTTAATGAGCGTTCACATACTCCTTTTTTTATTACCTCGCTGCAGAAATTACAAAGCTCAAAGAAGAAGAAGCCAATGTAGGAAATATTAAAGCACAATTTGAGAAACAGTTGTTGAATGAAAGAACATTGAAAACCCAGGTAAGCAAGTATCTGTATGAACAAAGAGCTACTGTTTATGAATCGAGTAACTTTCAGTAGAGATCTTTCCATAGTAAACTGTATGTACTGTTAATGCTTTATTCTTTTTTATCTACTAAGTAGACTTCCAGTGTAGTGGCACTGCATCCTCATGAGTTACCAGGGGACTTCCTAATATAGATGCAGTTCACCTGCAAAAATCATAATTTCAGTCAGATGAATTTTACTGTTTTTCATCTTGATTTATATTTCTCTATAAGTTACATAAAACGGTAGATTTCTGATTTTAATCTGGATTGTCTTTTAGAATTAATGTCATTTTAATCCAGAGATATATTTTGGAGTTAACTAATGAAAATGGAACAGATTACTTAAATGAATAGAAGTGTCCACAGCTAATGCTTGCTCAAAGTGAAACATCGTCATTACTTTCTTTTCACTTCTGATTAATACACTTAATTAAAGCAACTTTATAGGACAGGATTTACATAGGTCTTGGTGTACAGTTAGATTTAAGTATCTGTTCGAGGACAGGAGAAAAGGCTTTCTTCCTGATGCAGCTCTGTGTATTTATTAATGTGGCTTTTGTCATTTTTTAATTTCACATGGGAAGGCTGTGAATAAACTGGCTGAGATCATGAATCGGAAGGGTCCAGTCAAACGTGGAGCTGACACTGATGTACGGCGGAAGGAAAAGGAAAATAGGAAGCTGCATATGGAACTGAAGTCTGAACGAGAAAAGTTAACCCAAATGATGATCAAATACCAGAAGGAAATCAATGAAATGCAGGCAGTAAGATCCTTTTGCAAATACAGACACTGATAGCATTTTCTGTAATTCTCATTGAATTGATACAGGCTTTAAGGTAGTGTATAGTGTATATAGCTTCTCTATTCTCTTAATTTCCTATGATTGAAAGGAATACAGAGTATATAAATATTGGCTGCATAGTCTCTGTAATTTTCTACTTACATTTTCTCTGAGTAACTGAGTATTATGATAATAGGAAATCTTATGATCTGTTTGCTTACAGCAAATAGCAGAAGAGAGTCAGATACGAATTGAACTCCAGATGACTCTGGACAGTAAGGACAGTGACATTGAACAGCTTCGTTCACAGCTGCAGTCATTGCACATTGGTCTAGACAACAGCAGCATAGGCAGTGGACCTGGAGATGCTGAGGCAGATGATGGATTCCCTGGTATGTCACTTCTGTTAATATTTCTGCATTAATTTGGTTTATATCAGTGTTTTACCGTAGAAGCTGAAGTATTAAATTAATGCTCTGATGATTCTGTGGCTTTTCATCTTTGTGTTTCTACCATCTTACCAATGACTTGATAGTGATCACTATCCACATACTAAATCTGTTTGTAATCATACTTCATCTTACATTTATTTAAAGAAATTTATTTTGAAAAGTCTATTTTACCCCATTAAAACTAAGCAATTTTTTTTTTTCCTTATTGTGATAGTTACTTTGCAATTACTGTGTTACGTGATGAAATGTAAAACTAATATTCTCTTCTTGGAGATTCTATTTTGACTTCTTTTCTACCTTTTCCTCCTTTATCCTTTATGTTTAGTCCATATCACTCAATCCCACACTATGGAATCCATGTCCTTTACCTACCAACACTCTTCTACCTCTGTCAGTATTGCCACTAAGCCTTCCAGTTCTCGCATGCTTCTCGATTCTGATACTGATTCTGACTCAGAGGAAGAACCTTTGTCTTGTTCCCACAGCCCTACAGAAGTTGATAGCACAGGTGACATCCCTGAGAACTGTTTGGTTTTGTTCTTACTGTGTACTTTTCTCTGTTTCAAAACTAACGCTATTAATACATCGTTTAAACAAGAAACCCGACACATCAAATCTGACAGTAAACATGTTGCAGTGGCAGTAAACATTGCCATCAATGACATGAGCAAATGATTGGCCTGTTTTCTCTAAATGTTACAGATGCTTGCTTCCATTTATAAAACCACCATTTTTATAAAGGCATTGAATAAATGAGGCTTACAGCCTTGTTTTCAAGGTAGCTTCTATCTAGTAGTTGTCAATGTCTGTATGAGCCTAAGATACTGGATACCAGAAAGTCAAATCTTTGTGTTATGACTCCTCACCATCTGAATTTATATTATTGCTGTTAGAAATTCAGGATTTTGAGTATTACATTTTTTTTGCCTTAATTTTTGTCTTATTTTTGATTCATGTATGGAAAGGCAAGCAGTCTACTCAGATACATAAAGCATATAATGAAATGATATGGCTCTGCTTAAACAGAACTTTGTTTAACTCATTGAATCTCATTTCATATGACAACACATACACCATGTTAACACTAAATGGAAGTATTATTCAGTGTCAGAGGTGTGGGGTTTTTAATTATGTTCACATTTCTGTATTTCACTTGAGGTTCTTTAAAGTCTTGAATACCTTTCCACTGATGGCAAAACTTGTTTTGGCATATTGCCATTGCTTCATCAATCTAGAGTAAAGAATAATGCATTTCCTCTGTTTTCCTTATTCTCTTTTTGCTGTGAGGCTTCTAATAAAAGAATTATTAAGTACATACATACATTTTGACTTGTTAGTTGCTGTTGTGGTATCTGCATGGGTTTGTTCTAAAGAAAAAATCATACCTAAGGTCTTTTTGCTGACATAATTACAACAGCTTTGCGATATGATGATTGTGTTACATTGTGTTTTTTTCCCTCCTTATAAGCATGCGCTATGAAAATTTTGGGGTATTCTGCATTTCTGTGATCCATTAGTATAGAATGGACACCAGGAATGAAGAAGTGTAATCAGAAACTTATTTTGTTCAATTCTGTGCCATAGGATTAGAGATTACAGAGAAAAATAGGGAAAATACTAATGTATTTTTGTTCACACCATTAACAAACTATACATGGTTGGGGGGGGAGGATTTTTTTGCGTTAGCATTGGGCTTGCTACCCTTGTATCAATTATAGTTGAAAGGATCAATTTAAAGTGGCAGGTGTGAAGCAAAATACGCGTTATAGAACTACTTCATTTATGGTAGCTTGGTATTTATATTAAAATGTGTCATCAACATCAAATACTTATAAGGGAATAAACTTTGAAGACGGTGCGCATCTGAATAAATAACTGCTTCAAGTCTCATTAGACAAAATAAGGATTCTGTGAATATCTAATAACTATCTGTTGCACTTTATTAAATATGGGCAGGAGCCTGCAAATGCCCTCTGATGAGAAAGAAAATGGCTTTTGCAATTCTGGAGCATGTTTATGCTCCTTACGTGGCTTCAGAATTTTTTGACTTGGAGGTTCCTCAGCAGCAGTAGAGGTTACATGCTAGGGTGGGAAACTCATCAGAAAAATAATACTGCAAAAGAGTTGTTCCTCCTAATAAAACATGGGGGAAAGAAATGCCTGTATTAGGTGCAGCTCTAAAAATAGGGCCCAAGGCTATGCGATACTGTGTATTACCAAGCACTAGGAAAGTGTGACCGCAGTGAGCTTTCTGTTGCCACTGAAATGTGTATGACAGACAACAGCTGAGCTGTTAATACTGTTGATAAATGCAATCTGACTAATGTGCCAGTGTGATATAAAATACTGCAAGTGTGTTAAAGGGCAGTCCAATTTAGTCAAGGCTGTAGGATTGGCCAATGATTACTTATTTTGGATGAGATAGCCTAGGAGAATTAGAAAAATAGGAAATTTACAGAGCAAAAGATATGAATTAGAATAGTAAACCTCTGAAATTTTACCTGGCGTATAGAGGATGTAAATTATTTGTTGTGGTATTTTGCCTTTTTTTGGCTTGAACTGGATGTTGTGTGGTCTGTACTAATATCTTCAGACGCTGCTTTAAAGGGCAAAGTGTGATAGACATAAGTATTTTAAGTCTTGTAAAGAATTACTAAAGGGAATGTGTATGCTGCAATTGCAAGTTTGCTCTTCCAATTCTTCTTGTGCCTACTACTTTTTTGTGATTGCATCATTGCTTTTTGGTTGTATTCAGGAATACTTGCTTTAACTTGTTCCAGAACAGTTACTGTGATAAACTTTGTGTTCGTTGTTTTAAATAGTTCATGTTCTCATGTTTGCTTTCTTGCTTTCTTATTGATCTTCAATAACTATTTTAAATGCCCTGTAATCTCAAAAATAATGTTGTGTGAATATTTATGTTCTTCAATATATACTTTTTTTCAGAATCAAGATTGGAAGGCTGGCTATCGCTGCCAGTTAGAAATAACACTAAAAAATTTGGATGGGTTAAAAAGGTAAGGAAATCAGATCTGTGATTTTCTCTCATGTGTTGTCTGGATTTAAACATATTGCAGGCTTTCAACACATTAATCATTCTTTGATACATGTTCTCCATTACTTAAATATAATTAAAGAATATGTTAGCTGGTATAGCTACCTCTGGGGAGGAGCATGTTAAGACAACAGTAATAGGTTAAAACACTTATTTGTCCAGTCGGGGTGAGAACAGCCATTCATGATCTACAAATGTTTGTACATTCAGGCACCAGCACTCCCAGTAGTATTACATAGCTGGAATTCAGCAGAGCCTGGAAGCAGATGCCCATGACAGTTCCTTTATTTAGGAGATGAAATTAACAACTACTTGTCTGCCTTTGCAGCCTTCACTCATCTACTGCTTTTCAGGAATCTCTTTGATGATTCTTTGCCCAAAGAATAAGATACATATTTTTAAACCAGTTCATGTGCTTCTCAGTCAGAGTCTTAATCTGGGACAAAACTGAGAAAATAGGAGGTCTTACAAATGAAGACAGGATGAGAAAGTTGGGGCTGTTCAGCCTGGAGAAGAGAATGCTGCATAGAGACCTCATAGCAGCCTTCCAATATCTGAAGGGGACCTATAGGAATGCTGGGGAGGGGCTCTTCGTGAGGGACTGTAGTGAGGGGACAAGGGGTAACGGGTTCAAACTTAAACAGGGGAAATTTAGATTGGATATGAGGAAGAAATTATTTACTGTGAGGGTGGTGAGGCACTGGAATGGGTTGCCCAGGGAAGTTGTCAATGCCCCATCACTGGCAGTGTTCAAGGCCGGGTTGGACAGAGCCCTGGGTGGCATGGTTTAGTGGGAGGTGTCCCTGCCCCTGGCAGGGTGGTTGGAACTAGATGATCTTAAGGCCCTTTCCAACCCTATGATTCTGTAACTAGCTTCCTTATGAAACTTACTAGCAATGCTGCTAAGTGTACCTGTGATCCTTGTGAATATGATACCTGTTAGTTATGAACTACACATGTAAAATAGGTATCATGACAGTTACTCTCGCTATCAGTCCGATTGAAAATTAAGTCAATCAAATAGAAATGAAAAGCTTTTTTCTTACTGTGTTCCAGACTTGGTTTTTATCTCTTCATAGATGCTTAAATCTGTTTAAATATCAATTAATCTGATAACATAAATTGATTTATCAGGTAATCAGGATTTTGTTCATTTTGCAATTGGTTTATTGTCAAATATGGTTGTAGCATAAAGTTCTATTGTCTACTTAGCTACCATTTAATAAAGCTGTAGAAAAATATTGCTGTGACGGCTGTAGTAATTACTGTGACACATTTGACATCTCTGATGAGCTGGATTAAAATGTGTGTTTTCTCCTTTTCTAACAGTATGTAATTGTAAGCAGTAAGAAGATCCTGTTCTATGACAGTGAACAAGATAAGGAACAATCTAATCCTTACATGGTATTAGATATAGAGTAAGTATTACCATGTGAGTTCCCTTCTGATTTGTAGGTGAGCTTTGCCTTTTGAGGTCCATCCTGGGAGCACAGTGTACTTGTGTAATCTGAACTGCAGAGCTGGGACCTCAGGATCTGTTGTGATGAATTGTGCTTGCTGTAAGCAGTGGTGCAGCAGAAGTGGAGTGCTGAGTCTGATACAGGATGCTCCGCTGAGCTTTCATGTAACTGAACTGCTTCCACAGGCTTAGCTAGGTGTACCTCACTAACATGTTGTAGCAAAACACATGAAGAAAACTGTAGCAGAGAGGCTATACTGTGTTTGAACATTCTCACTTACATGTCTTTACAGGTGGGTTGTATAGTTAATTAATTTATTTTCTTACTAAGTGCAAAATGTGGAGAGGTTGGAGCATGGGAAGAGGATTGTTAGAAAGCCACCACCAAGTATAAACAGTCACATGATGTTGGGTTTTCAGTACTGTCTTTTTACTTACTTATTTTTAATCTGAAAAATATAGCTGGATACTTGTGACTCCCTTTTATTTAAGGTTTTGGCAAGTTCATGTGTAGGATTGAAAGATAAGGCTTCAATCAAGTGATTAGAAATTTGACCTGACAAATCTATGATGGCTCTAAGTCTTAATGTGGTTTGTTATATCCTAACTTAATCTGTCAATTTAAATTTCTTATTTTGGTAACAATTTTTGTCCTATTGAAACAATTTCCTTTAGCAAACTCTTCCATGTCCGACCAGTCACTCAGACTGATGTGTACAGAGCAGATTCCAAGGAAATTCCTAGGATATTCCAGGTATTTAAATTAATGTTTTTTACATGGTAAAAAACCAATCTCACACATTGTAAATTCAGAACTTTGTCTGGTTAAATATTTACTCAAAATAACTGGAAACAAAAAGATTCTGATGCAATTCTTTAGTCTTTATACTTAGATAATGACTATGAATTTACATTTATCATCTAGGAATACTGAGATTATTTTGCTTTGATTCTAGATTCTATATGCTAATGAAGGAGAGAGCAAAAAGGAACAGGAATTTCCTGTGGAGCCCATGGGAGAGAAGTCAAATTACATTTGTCACAAAGGACATGAGTTTATACCTACTCTTTATCACTTTCCAACCAATTGTGAAGCTTGTATGAAGCCACTGTGGCATATGTTTAAGCCTCCTCCTGCTCTAGAATGTCGCCGTTGCCATATCAAATGTCACAAAGATCACATGGATAAAAAAGAAGAGATTATAGCACCTTGCAAAGGTAAGTGGCAAGTGTCTGAATATGCACATAGTTGCTAGAGTCATAAGGTGTTCTAATAGATAAGAGGATTCTAGTAATGACACCAACTAAACATAAAGAGGTAGGGTTTTTTTTATTAGTGTGTAGCCATCAGAACCTTTCTGAGCGTGTCTACATGAGGATCAGCCTATTGCTGTGAGTTAATGGCATGTGGCCAAAATATGTACATGCCTTTTGTGTTGTCAGCCTTGTGCAGTAAAGCATGATAGATAAAAGACTGCTCACATGTAAGTTGTGCTGCATTGCTGTGCAAAACAATAGTGTTAGTGCATGTTATGAAGTAGATGACACTCAGTGAAGTTTACTGTGACTCACATTACTTGTTTTCTTGGGCACATCTTGTTGTGTTACCCTTCCCTGTTCTTTGTAAGTGTATGTCTTCCATAGTACGAAGTTGTTAACCTCTAAATGTAAGAGGGTACTGTCAGCAGCCAGGAAACTTTTAAGTTCTGGCATAATTGCTTAGCTTTTAGTTTCTCTGCTTGATTCTCATTGTGTTGGCTGTGAGAGAATAGTAATCTGTCAACTCATATTTGATGCTGGGACATGTTTAGAATAATAACAATATCTTTATTTTAAAAATTCTTATTACAGTGTACTATGATATTTCAACGGCAAAGAATCTACTACTGTTAGCTAATTCTACAGAAGAACAGCAAAAATGGGTGAGCCGACTGGTGAAAAAAATACCCAAGAAGCCTCCAGCACCAGACCCCTTTGCTCGATCTTCTCCCAGAACTTCCATGAAGGTACAGCCTAACCAGTCCATCAGACGACCAAGTCGACAGCTTCCTCCAAATAAACCAAGGTGACACAAGAGCTGCTATTTCATTTATTGGTTTAAACATCTGACTGCAATTAATGTCAATCTGTTGATAAGGATAATTGACCACAAATGTTGTGGACTACTGACATACGTGAACTAGCATGTCATTTTCTATAAACCTCAGTTAAGTTAGGAGAGCACTGTGTTTGTTCCCTTGTTTAAAGGACTCTGCATTACCTGTTAGTTAGCCCTTCCATACTGATAATGTATTCTATTGCTTCTACATGTAATAGGTAGAACTTGTAGCATCCTACAAGTCTCTGGCTTAATAGTTCCTGTGAACTGGCAGGCAAAATGGGGTTTATCTAGGCAAAGAGTCAGGGAGAGGGACAAGAAGGTTAAGAAAAGAAAATTAAAAAGAAAATAGGGTTTGACAGTATTTGAATTGGCCATTGCTGTAGCTGATTGAAAGTTGAGCAATGGAGTTAGGTGGCTAACAAACCCTAAAGAGAATTGAGTGCCTTCAAAAAAGCAGTCTAGATGGCCTTACATGTAGCAAAGACTACATGTCTTTTGTTTCTTATTGCTTGGTTTGGAGGCATGCGTTTGAATTCCTGCCCTGCTCTTAAGTTAGACACCTGATTTCGGATTTGTCTGTTAATGTTTGTTTCATCTCACCAAATCTGTATATCTCTGCATCTGACTCCATTTACAGTTCATGTTTAGGAAGAGTTGGTTTTAGGTTTCCCATCCTCCTAGTGTAAAAAAGGAGCATGCAGCATGTTTCTGGAGGTCTGCAGTGAAAATCTAGTTCAGATGAATCTCACTTTTGCGTCTCTGCCCACACGGGATGTACAGCATGGAGCCTGTTGCTGCAGTGGAAGGCATTTGTCTGAGCATCACTTGTGCTTGAAAGAGAGCAGGAAGTTTGGACAGGGGGTGGGGGAAGTCATCATTTGTGAAGTAGCTGGAGCACTCACCAAAGGGTTAACAGTTGGTTTCAGTCCCTTATTCAGCCTAGAACTTACGCTTGTGTTTCATCATTCCTGAAGAATAGTCTTATCAAATTCCTCTGATTTGGGAGAAAAAATGTCCATACAAAACCTAGATATCTATACAGGATCAGTTTTAAGGGGCAAAGCCCTATAGTGTATTGTGGAAGTGACAGCATTCTGCAGGTAGTGCTCATGTGATTGCACAGCAGAATTTCTTGGGTGGTTTTTTTTTTTTAGTTTCCTCTTTTACCACCCAGAGCACTTGCTGATACTTGGTTATATCAGTCCCCAATTGTTAACAGCCTGTGAAAAGTTTGGTCTGACTTCTGTTTGATGCAGTATTCCAGCAGCAATGGGCATGCCAGCAAAGGCTTAACATTTCTCCCCAGTGAAGTAGTTTGGCTGTGGCTAGGCAGTTTTGCTGCCTCTTGCTCCTGTGACCAGACTGCCACCAGTAACTAAACTGGCTGGTTGAAAACAGGGTTGGGTGAGTCACCAGGGTTCCAGTGGAGAATACAAAGCGTGCTGCTGTTGTGCCTTATGCCATGAAGTGTTAGATCTTAAAACAATAATGGTGTTATAATGTATGGAAATGCATAGCAAAATGACTCAGACTCTTTCACTTTCCTCCTAACTTCCATATAGTCTAGTTTTTGGTGATTTATTATACATATTTAAAAGAAAGTCAGATCTCATAATTTGAATTTTAAATGCTTAGATATTATTATAACTATGAAAGTAAAAAATGATTAATCACTACTCTTTATGGACCAGTTGAAGAGGTTCTTTGTGCAAAGCTAAGCAGAATATCTATGACTGGATTGAACCATGAATCAAGGAAACATACATGATAGCTTGGGAACAAGTACAAAGTTGACAAGTTGACATAGAAAGGGTATATTGTACATTCTGAGTCTTTTTCCACAGCTAATTTTACATGTTCTGAAAATAATCTTTCTCCTTCTAACACCATTCTTTCAATCTTCATGACCTTTTTTACGCAATGCTGTCATGATACAGTATTTACTTTCACCATTCCTTTTTGGCTGTGATCCTGCTCCATTACAAGTTGGTCTTGAATGGTGTTTTTTTTTAGCTGTGAATTTTATAATGGTGGGAAAAGGAGGAGGATGAATATTTTTGTGTGTAAACCATTTTATTTTTGCAGTTAAACTTTCCAAGTGAGCTTTGCAAATGTATCTGACAGATGGAAAAGTGTAGTTCTGTGAGGTCATGTCACCTGTCATCGTAATAATGCAGGTTGGTCCAACCAGTGGAAATTCGAACGGATTTCAACACTTCTAATTAGAAACCATATCCTTGTATTACTGTAATTGCTATGGCCAATTTATATCTGGCTGGTGCTACTATGGGGCTCTTGTGCAAGGACTTACTGTATGTAATAATAATTTTCTGTTACAAACTTCATTAGGAATGAAGATGTAGTTGGCAGTTAAATCTGGGGAATGAGTGGCTGGGCAGGAGCTGGAGGTGAGCCAGCAGTGGGCCCTGGCAGCAAAGAAGGCTCTGGGACTGCACCAAGAGGAGCTCAGCCAGCTGACTGAGGGAATAGATTATGCCTCTCTAATCACCCCTTAGTCTGCAGTAAGATACTGCCTCTGTGTTTGAGCCCCCAAGTTCAGCCAGAGATTGACAAACTGAGAAGGTCTAGCAGAGGCCACCAGGATGGTCAGAGCAGAGGCTTGAGGGAGCTGGGCTTTTTCAACCTGGATGAAGGACAGCTCCAAGGATATATCAGAGCAGCCTGCCCCCCTCCTTGCAGTGAAGGTATCGAGGAGACAGAGCTGCGC
Organism: Forpus xanthops; assembly: GCA_032466535.1. Lineage (NCBI taxonomy): Eukaryota > Metazoa > Chordata > Aves > Psittaciformes > Psittacidae > Forpus > Forpus xanthops. Next base: position 6,438 of record JASSUY010003070.1, on the reverse strand, counting down.
TCTTCAGTGCTGCATGGTGGGAGGGGAAGAGATGAGGGGCTTGGTTCACCCAAGAGAGATTGCAGCTGGATAAAAGGAGAAGCCAACACAGAACCTGGGAAGAGAGACAGGCTGGTGGGGCTAGATGGGATTCATCTCTGGAGGCTTTCAAAACCTGACAGGACAAAGCCTTGGGTAGTCTGGGCTGGCCTTGTGGCCGACCCTGGTTTGAGCAGGTGGTTGGGCTAGAGGCCTCTAGAAGTCCCGTGAGTCCTGCATCATCCTACAAGTGCTGTCTCTACTAGGAATTTCACACAGTGATTGTTTCTCCAAGGTTTTCATGGCTGTTGTTCTTCATGATGATTTAAGAAAGGGCAAACGAGTGTCAGATACAGAGCACATTAATTTCTTGTCATCCATTCAATTGGATTGTGCCAAAAGGCTGATGCCAAATTAAAAAAAAAGTAAAAGAAAAATCAACTTTAATACATTGTAATGCCTAATAATTTGAGTGTTTTACAAATGACAGTGCCCATGGCTCATATAACAAATGAGTATCAAGCCTTTTTGGGAATATAGCACATTTAAAAGTGTACAAACTTTAAAACCTGGAAACCCCCAAAATCCATTTTGTTTAAAGCATCTGATTATTATTAACATCATACTGTGTTGTAGTTAAACACACTGAATGCTCTGTGCTCTGTTAGGGGTAAGGTTTCCATCTTTGCCTCCTATGGCTGAAATATAATCCTCATTTAAAACCCATTGAGCTCACTGGAGGCATGATTTGACCAAGTTTGCTTTCTTGTCGCTGTAGCAATTGAGAAGTTTATACTTAATGTACTTGTCTAACATATTTCGTAACAACAGGGAGATGAATGCTTCTAGACACCTATTCATCCTCTCCCAAAATAAATGCCTATAATAAGTAAAATGACTCATTTGCTGGCTAGGTTTGACTCGCTGGCTTGCTTTGTCCTAGAGTGACCATAGAAGGAGTGCAGACATTGATGCCTGGAAAACTAGTTGATACCTTCTCTGGTTTTGGCATTGCTTAGCTTTAAATAGTGACCTATGCTTTATAGAGTAATCCCACTGAATTTGGGATACAATAAAATCCTACTGTATCTCTTTGTAAATTCAGATGATGCTGGTTTATTTGATGTTCTGTTCAGCAGTCAAAATTACTTGGGGTTTTAGGAAAAAATGTTAGCTTTATGTTACTGTTTGGGAAGGGATAGCAGGACAGCATAAAACTGCACCTCAGTCAACAAGAACAGCAGCAAGCCAAAAGGCAGTTAATGTTATGAAATGTAAATCTCAGTATCTTCATAACATTGGTACTCAGATTTTGGGGGACTAAACCCAAATGTTCTATAAATGTTCTATAGAATTGAGTGATTTCTGAGATAAATTCCTAATTAATTAACATTCCTGGCTTACATGAACACTTGACTGACTCTTGATAGTCCATGACAGATGAAGGAAGGAACCCACCTACCTTAAGTCTTTTACTTAAACAGGTTTAGTGGTAACAAATAGAACTTTGAAGTCTTTTACAGAAGCGTGACCCACATTAAACATCAAACCCTCCTGTTGCAGATTACTTGATCTGGCATTTAAGGACTGGGATTGGTCATTTGATGATGTTGATGATATTGATGGTGATGATGATGACGATGTGTTTGATTTCTGAAGAAGTATAAGGGGTAAATCTAAACAGAGAGGAATGGATTTGTTTGCCTTTGACTACAGCATGCTTATTGGGCTTTGTTTCTCAAAGCAGAGAAAACACAAGATCTCATTTTAATATTTTAACCAGTAAAAATGAGATTGTGTTCATGATGATGATGAATTTTTAAAGAAACCATTTTCATTGAAACGTTGCCATTGTTTTTATCTTTCTAATATTAGGGTTTTTTTTCAAAATTCATGTCTGCCTGCCTGAAAAAAAAACGCTAAATCTGCTGCTGTCAGAGTAGTTGCTCACCGATGGTAACAATACTGCTAACCTCTGCAGATAATTTTTGGAGGCTAAAAGGGAGATTATAGCAGTTGGATATGTAGCTGAAATAGAATTGGTATTTGCAAATACTTTTTATTTTTAAGCTTTTAACATAAACTGCCTGGTCTATGGCTAGCAGACATGAAATCAACAGAGTTCTGCATTTTACCTTTCTCCCTGTGTTCTGAAGTGAGTTTGACTTGGCTTTTCTTTGCAGTGCTGTGCTTTTCTGGGTACCTAACCATGCATTTGAAAACTTAAGTAAACAAATGGGATTTGCAGCTTCTGTGATGTGGTTTCCTTGACTGCTTTAGAAAAGATACGGCCATTTCATTGATCTGATTTCTCCTGTGGCTTACTTAAATATGCAGTGTGAATGTACTGGAAATAGAGATAACAAAACTTTTCTATGATAACGATTTTATAGTTTTCAATGTGTAATCATTTTACATGTTGATGCAATGTTATGTTTATACAGAAAAATATCAAATTAAATTTTAAATTCCTGAGGATCCTTTTAAGTAAGGTGTGGCAGCCTCATAAAAGAATGGCAATGACAGCAGCAGTAGCATTACACCTCAGTTGTCTATTCGGTTATATGAGGTACCAGCTCTTGATTTAACTTGCTTAGTGTTTACAATAACAAGCATTATGCTAATTAAATATACTGCATCTTTATATGTTAAAAGCCTGCAGATTACTAATCTTTTAGAAATTACTATTACACTGTGCATATTGTACTTTACCCTCCTGCATTACAAGGAGGTTTCATCAATTTGGGATCATAATACATAAGGATGTACTATACTTAAGTAATGATGCTGTTGAATGCAGAGGAATGATGTTTTCCTCACATATGCTGAAGAGCCCATCTTAAATGAACACTTCGAGGAAGTATATTTGTGTCAGATTTACATTTGCTGCATTTACTGACCAAACTTCCTGCTTCTTTTTCAGCTAACTGCTTTCCGTGAATGCAGACACAATTCGAGGTGATAATTTTCTTCCTGTTACAGCAAGACTGAAACATATCCCAAAATATATTAAAAATATATATATTTTCCTGAGAGATTGTGCTATATATATCAGAGGTTTACATTTTTGCTGCAATATAAATTACTAATCTCTGAGGGTTTTCTTATATTCTCCTGAGTGACTGATCAAAAGAGGAATGAATGGTTGGTAAATAGTTAAAGGATATGTTAGGTAACCTGTTAAACTTTGTTCCACAAAAGCTTTCTTGACAAGACACATACACTACATTTCATAAAAGGATTGAGAGGAATGAATATTAAAATAGAAGAAACTGACTTTTCAGCTTTCGTAAAGATGCCACCAGCATGTCTGCAAGAAGAACAGGAGGAAGATCCACCACAGTGATATAGACTGCATCTGTAAGAAGTGACCATTATACTGTGTATATATATTGTACTGTAATACTGCAAGAGGGTTTTAAAAATCTTTCCACTTTATTTTTTTATGCTTATTAATCAGATACCGTTACTTATTGCAGTTGCAACTATGCACTTGTATAAAGCCATAATGTTGAAGTTTATATCATTCATACATGTCTATCAGAAGCTGCATGTCAGTGTTCAGCAGCTAGTACAAGTTTGAAGTATATGCTAGTTTCAGCTACGTCATCATGGGCAGTCCTGGTTTACCTGTCTAATTGCCTTAATTTAATTTTTTTTTTCCAAGTTTTTTGCCCATTCTATCTATTTAAGGAAAAAAGGAGGTTTACCAGCTCTTAGGATGCAATTTTGCTTTGTGGCAGGAAAAAATAGTGCACTATTTTTACACCTAGTAAGAATATCAATGTCAGGCTATTTTGAATGTATATCGACTGGTTTTAAGGGTGGAGGAAGTGTTGGTTACAGAAACAACGTCTGATACCATTGGAGTTACCTGACCATTTGCTTGTACATGTAACTGCTCATCCAGCCCTTCTTACGAACCTCAATATTAGTTATTGACTTATATTAACCCTCATTAAGTGCTATGAAACTTCATTTTGCCTTGTTTTTGCATACTCTCCTAGATGTGTTTTTTATTTCTGGTAAACAAGAAAAGAATCTGTGACTATTTTTACATTTCACAACACAATAGCCGAGGACTGTCACAACCATTAAGTATAACATACTGTAGGTGTATTTTAAACTTTGAAATCTGGTTCTCTAGCACATAGCTGTAGGCATAGATAAATATTCCAGTAGCATGTCTTGAGAACTGATAGCTGGGAAGAAAAGGCCTCAGAGGCACTTAATCTGACTTTTTTTTTAACTTGGAGTTGTACAAAAAATATAATTTATGTGGGCTCATTCACGATGTGTTCATAATTATCCCAGAAAATGCATGTTTTATACAACTACAGTATGCGATGTTAAACATATTGACAGTAAGAAAATGTAGTCTCCTATTTGGTTTCTTTATATATATAAATATATATATATTTAAAATATATATATATATAAAATATTGTGTGGGAGTGCAGTAATTTAAAATATGATCTAACACTTCAATGAAGGAGGACATTTCATTTTAAAAATTGTTTGTTTGTATTTTGTTTTTTAAAAAGTGTTGAAATGTTTGGAAGGATAGGACCATGATTTATTTAACACTATCATGAAAGGTGGACTTGGAAACACTGAAATACTGAAAGCAAATAAATATATTTACATTTTGTAACCTCTGCTACAGTTCAGCTTAACAGAGCCAGAATGTACTCAGTCTTCTATTTATGCACTCGCAAAGGAAACTGTTGTTTGTGAGTTCTGAAATTCGTACCATTTCTGTTAGGTATTATAACCCAGTGCACAACTACAGTGTTTTTTTCCCTGCTTGTTTTGATTTACAGAAGAACAGTATATTTTTAGGCAATGCAGATTTGCATAGAGTACAACATTAAAAATGTATACAGTAAAACTGTTTCCATTCACTGAATGCATAAATATTTTATATATATATATATAAAAAGTTACATTGTGGGAAGTTCTATCCTTTTCTGAATTGGAGAATATTATATATATATATTTTTAAATAAACTATTTGAGTAAGGTAAAATAGTTCCTGAACTCGAGAAGCTGGTAATTAATTGAAGTATTTAAATATATAGGCAAGTGCTTTGGTAGATAGAGGAAAGGCAAGGGTTGCTCAAAAGGAAGCCAAGCAAAGCCTGTGTGTGGAGGAGGCACAGGCTCCTCAGGAGCTCTTTGGCAGGCCATCAGGGGCTGGGGCTGTTGCACTTTCTCTCCTAGGCTTGCCTACATGTACTGTGAATCCCTGGGGCCCTGTTAAGCTGGTCATTTTAGGAAATGTACTGTATTACCATATTGTAGCACTCCTCTGTTCTCCTTCATGCCGTTTATCCCAAAACAAAAGAAGAGCATGAGCTGTGTTGAGCTGCAGTGTGGAGATTATTTGGCAAATGGTATGATATGCATGAACCTTTTGCCTTCTGGTTTCGTACCCAGCACACAAAAGAGCAGCAAAGCTGCTCTTCTGTTCTTGTCCTGCTGGAGACAGAGCTTCCACCTGCTGATCTATGGAATGCAAAGAACTTTTAAGCATTAGTTCCTCAAAATTACATTGTTTCCTTATTGTCCAGTGGTAACCTTTTAAAGTCTTTGAGAGAAGAGCATATTCCTGAACTAAGGAATATTTGTCGTAGTCACTGATGATTAAACACTTTTTGTAACAAGGCTGTCCCAGCAAAAGTATGATATAGTGTAAAGACCTCCTTATTTTACCCTGGTGCAAAGAATGGATTTTTTTCCGGGTCAGAGATGGTGCCTGCCTCAAATCACTTCCAAGGTAGAATGGGATAGTCGACAGCTTTAACTTCGAGGTGTCTATATGCCTGGTCTTGCTATCTGGCAGGAAGCACCCGACGTCCCTCTGGACTTGAGTCTCTGAGGTTGCCAAGGTCTTACAATTGGATCCAGCACAACTGATGAGCTGGTAGATTCTTGTGGTGATAGTTACTGAGACTCCCAGACACCTATTTGACCTCAACAGCCATCATCTCTGAGAACCCTTTTAACTGTCTTAGAGATCCCTGGCTCACAGTCAGGCAAATTAAATTCAGTACAAACCAGGAATTTAATAACATCCCATTTTAAGGTTTTTTTCAGCTTACTTACCTTCCAAGCCGAACATCCTTAAACTATTAGTAGTGATGATGGTAACATTTCATGTTCTGCTTCATATGAATCATTTCACCTTCTTCATTTGAATCTTGAATATCAAAGAATCTGGAAAGGAATAAAACAAATTAAATGTTTTGACCACACCACCCTTCTTCTTGGAAGGCAGATGGAGGGACAGTGAGAATGAAGAACTTGGGCCCACTGTAGGAGAGGAACTGGTTTGAGACCATCTTAGGAACCTGAACATACACAAGTCCATGGGACCTGATGAAATCCATCTGTGGGTCCTGAAGGAGCTGGCAGATG
>JASSUY010003069.1:0-10337 GCA_032466535.1 Forpus xanthops | reverse complement strand
TGTGCCTGGGATTGCTCCGACCCAAGTGTAGGACCTGGCACTTGGCATGGTTAAACTTCATAAGATTGGCATTAGTATACCTCACAAGTGTATCAAGGTCCCTCTGGATGGCATTCCTTCCCTCCAGCAAATCAACCCAACCACACAGCTTGGTGTAATGAGCAAACTTGCTTAGGACACACTCAATCCTACTGTCCACGGCACTGACAAAGATGTTGGGCAAGACCAGTCCCAATACTGATCCCTAAGGGACACCACTCGCTGCTGGTCTCCAGCTGGACATTGAGCCATTGACCACAACTCTTTGCATGTGGCCATCCAACCAGTTCTTTATCCACCAAGTGGTCCACCTATCAAATTGATGACTCTCCAAGTTAGAGACAAAGATGTCATGTGGGACAGTGTCAAACGCTTTGCACAAGTCCAGGGAGATGACATCAACTGCTCTACCCCTGTCCATAAGTTCTGTAGCCCCATTATAGAAGGCCACCAAATCAGGCAGGATAACCCCCTAGTGTAGCCATGCTGGCTGTCACCAGCCACCTTCTTGTCTTTCACGCGCCTTAGCATGCCTTCCAGGAGAATCTGCTCCAAGATTTTGCCAGGCACAGAGGTGAGGCTGACTGGTCTGTAGTCCCTCGGCTCATCCATTTTCCCCTTCTTGAAAATGGGGGTTATATTTCCCTATTTCCAGCTGTCTGGAACTTTGCCTGACAGCCATGATTTTTCAAATATGATGGGCAGTGGCGTAGCAACTTCATTTGCCAGCTCCTACAGGACCCACAGATGGATTTCATCAGGACCCACAGACTTGTGCACGTTCAGGTTCTTAAAAGTCTTGATGATATAGCCATGTGCTTGGAGTGTTATCTGTACAAAAAGGGTCCTCTGCACCCTATCCTGGTAAGTTGCAATGAACTGGTACCATATGGCTACATGGATTTCCAGCAAAACATACATATATTGTCAGCTTCCTATGCAGCTACAAGAGACTTCAACCTGCATGCATAGCCCATGTCTGAGCTGCCCAGATGGCTGGTTTTGGCCTTGTACTTTCTTTCACCATGATTTTATTAAATTCTTAACTACATCTTGAAGGATCATTGGCCTCCAGCTAAAAAAGGCTAATCAGTAGGCAGAGCCATGTCTTGTAAACAGTAAAAATTGCTTACTAACAACCATCCTAGTTCTAACTGTATCCCAAACATATTTTAAGGTCAACGCTCTATCCATCTGGCAGTGTCGAGTTTAATCTTCAGAGTGCTTTCAATTCTGAAGCTTATAAACTTGTACTTTACATACACATGTAAACAGAAGTAATTCGAACCCAGCATCACCGGTCTCTGATGTGCTGTGAAAATGAGACAACCACCGTGGAGTAGCAGAGGGTGCAGAAGATACAAGTATTCACATGCATCTTGGAATATTCTGAGGACACAGGAAATGCCAAAAGGAAAGGTAGCCTGCACATTTTATGCACAGTAGCAAAAAGCCAAACAACCCCCCATCTGCATCCAAACAGTTGGTTATGTGGCCTCATATGATGTAAGCGCAAAGATTTATTGCTCTAATTAATCAAAACAATCCTTTTTTATAAAAACTGCTGCAAGTGAAATATGCATAAGAATTTACGGATTACTTGGTTGCTTTACTTCTCCAGCAAGTCATTTACGAAAGTACTCCACACTGTATTTACATGGAGCAGACACTTTCCATACGTTCGCTTGCTTAGATAAAATTCAAGCTGCAGCCATGTGTGATTTTTTTTTTTAAAGGATTAAAAAGGTCAGTAACTTTTTTATGCAACTCATTTTCTTCTTGAATAAAACCACAGTAAAACCACATAGCTAAATATGCTTTATTTCACCATTAGCCATATAACCAATATGCAGAAAATAGTGGCTATATTTTTGTTCCAAACACTTTCAAACCCAAAGAAAACTATACTGAAAACATTTAACCAATACTTTATTCCTATAAAAATAAAAAATTAAAATGATACATTCATTTTAGGAAGTGTCTACATTTTTAAACAATAAATTAAGCTTAGTATCAACATCAATTTACATTTCAAATGATCGAAAAGTACAGCTTAGGATACAAAATAAACTCTTTCCTTACCTTCCAAATACATCACTACATTCTTTTATTCCTTTAATGCACTGGCACCTAAGATACCAAAAGAAGAAACTATAGAGGGCTACAGAAACAATCATTAAAATAAACAGCCAAAAGAATGGCCAGAGTCACTGGATGGATACTATCTTCCAACCTTTTCTCTGTCTGAAAAAGCTTTTTTCAATGCTTGCAAAAAAAAAGGAAAACCCAAATCCTAACTTCATCTTTCCCACTTCCATATCAGTCGCAATAAAGGTCAGTTTTAACTGATACAACATTTGTTATGATAAGTGCCTGTCAGATTTTCAAAGCCATAACAAGGCCATCCTCATTATTTATCTTGCACCTCTCATTAAGGTTACCCAATAAGTGTGAAAACCTAAATAAATCATATTTACTACTCACTGCATAGGTCACCAGAATAGAAGCAATGATTCTTGTCATTTACTTTGCAAAACTGGGATTTAAACTGTATTTACGTTTGAGAGCATATAGTAGTTCCCCACCTAATTTCTACAGACAGTAATTTGACTTCTACTAAAAACTAGCTAAACAGCAGTTCTAGTAACTTCTTGTGTATGCAAAGCTCTGAATTAGAAGGGCACTGCTCAGGAACAACTCAACTGCCACCATGCTAACCTGCTGCTTAATTGAAGCAAATGAAGCCCACAGAAATTAACACTGCTGCTCTGAGCTTTTTTTCTGAAATGAATGTATGGCTTCAATACACTTGTAAATTCATAAAGATACACCTGACCTTACTTTAAACTGGACTGCTCAGGTTAGATAATTCAAGTACAACCCCACTAAGGTATTATATACAGCTGATTTATGAGCAGGCTTTTATTCAAGGAAGCAAGCCCCTTCTACATCTTCCAATCTGCAGCAGGGACTTCTGAACCAGGATTGCAAACAACCCTTTGCAAGGAAGTTAAGAAAGTAATCAGGTAGTTAAGTCAATGTGGATGTTTCTGTGGTTTAATGGCTATACCGCTTACTACTTGAGAGCTAGTTTGGTTTATAACTACAAAAGATTCTAACACAGCAAAGAAGATGCTTCCTAGCAGCTTTCTTTTTTTACAGAGAAACTCTTTAATTCCTTGAAAAAGGTGTGTGTTTTGTATACATTTTGGTAAATAGTCCTTCTTTAGTTGAAGGTTCAGATTTTAATGTTGTCTTTTTTTTAAAGAGTCAATTCTAGCTTAGCGGAGAAGACTTTCTAATGCTTGGGAGAACAGGCTCCAAAGATGTCCTGTTTACAAAACAGTTACTGGAAAAGGCTGATAGAAATATGATGCTACACTGACTTTGGTACCTGATGTTAGATAATGGATTTAATAGGTCTAGCAAAGCATCTGTTTCCTCTTTGCATGTGTTGCAAACCTCAATAGTTAGGCAGACACATTCAGGTTCCATCTATGTCTCAGAAAAAGATACCAAATGAAAACAGCCAAAACAAGTTTTAGAAGGAAAAGATTTCAGATTGGTTCGATGTTAATTAAAAGCACAAGGCAGTAAATGAGGAAAAAGTTAAATTATTTTCTAGGTCAGCTTGACAAAAATTAAATCACATCAACAGCAGGGCTCCTCAGTAAAGAAATTGCGCTAGGAGAAATCATGCATTTGAAACATTGAAAAGTGCTTTCTGCAAAGGGAAAAAATTTGTGCATTTTCCACCCCTACTTTATCTGTTAAAAACGTTTTCATTTTCACAATTTTTAATTTTTAAAGAAAAAACACAGCTCTATCTGTCAACATTCCCTACATGCTTTTTTAAAATATCTTTATGATTTTTACCACTGTTAGCAGCACTGTATTAAAACCCTCAGAAAGGAGCTCAGTTCAGGCTGAAGACCATGGTGCATCATCATCAGGTGTAAGCAGCATCCTGTCTTAAGCGATGGCAGGAACACTTAGCCTGTCTATCACAAAAGCAGCTTTACAGTTTTGGGAAACCTCAAAAAGTGTTTTCTATAAGGTAAACTAATGACAACTCATGAAACAAAATCATGAAAACCAAGAAAACAGAAGTTGAACAAGTAACACTAAACTGAACTGTTTCATTAATGTCTATTAAAATCAAGGCCTTAATATTTTAAATAAGAATTTCTTTAAAGATTCAAAACCCACAGCTAAGCTCAAAATAAGACATAATCTAAGACTCTTATCCAAGTAGTCTGCAACAAAATTAGGAGAGTCAATAAAGGCACATTCAACTCCCCACCCCCAATGCCACCTCCTGAGATGAATTTGTCTTAAAAAGACAGTAGTTACTGGTCTCTTACTTGTTTTTTCCATTATATTCTTGGTCCTCAACAACTGCTCTTTCTATCAGTGGTCAAATCAGACTACTACTGTCACAGAGTTAGTCTGAGCTGAAAAATGCTTGAATCGATCAAGATCATGTGCTCCTTCTTCCTTTTAAAATTTGGAAAAACTTACTGGTTTTTTTTTTTTCCAAAGACACTAATTTTCAGTGATCGTGGATACTCATTTGAAGTTTGTACAGCTACTGGATAACTGGAAATTTAAACATGTTCAAGTTCACCACAACTAAACCATATTGCATTTGATTGCTATATTTAAACTGTTAATATAGTACTATTGTTAATCTGAGATGGCTTAACACTATCAGTGTCAGAATTTAAATGCAAGAGAATCCATTTAATCAAAACATTATGTTTTATATAATGAATTAATCATTCACTTTGCTTTCAACTGCCTCTGAACACGGTATTTTATAACACAAAACCTTACCTTCTATACAGTTTTAATTAATAAATGCTTTTAATCAAGTAGACTAATTGCAGGTTACTAATTGAAATACAAACATTTCCTAGTGCATGTTCTCTTTGGAAAGGCTTTATGTGAAGGAGTAAAATAAACTTGCACTTAAATGCTTCATTTCAGGATATAACAATAAAGCCATTATCAGTGAAATAACTATGTTTAAATTGTAATTGACTGAATATGAACCATGTGTGCCTATTTTCAACATCTCCAATCAGTGGACCACTTACACATTTAGTCTGACACATAAGAACCTTAGCTTCAGGGAAGAATGTTTGTTCTAAAACAGTATCATATTATTCTTGCAATAAAGCAAGTGCACATTTCATTAGTTATTTCAGAATCACAGTTCTTTTGAAACATATGTATATACATTTTTAACCAAGTATGACATAGTAGAATAAAGGAGGGAAAATAAAGACTAACTGTTAAAAAAATAAGTGTATATGAAGAGCTATTGCTGAATTCTTCGGTACATTTTGATTGCATGTAATTAGTACCAACACCTAAAAGATAGGATTATTGAAAACAAAACCCTAGATTACATTTTTTTTTTCTTTTCAAAACACCACCACTGTTCAATGTTTTGTTGCATTTTAATGATTTATATTTTATACATCCTGTTACACAAAGGCATTCATGGTTTATGGCACCATTTTTCTTATTTGCAATACATATCAAGATGTGTCCCTCCCATTCCACCTCAGAAGTGTTCCCCTGTGATATTTCTGAAGATGCTCTGAATAGGCATTTTAGCTACTTCTGTATCAAATATAAAGCCATTTAGTTAAAATTTATTGAATTTTTGAAGAATAAATGTTATTGTATTTCACAGTGATGAAAAACTCAAAGGCTTATTACTCCCTCTTCATCCACCGCAATGCTAGAATTTCTGACTACTTTTGTTAGGACCACACAAGCAAAACTGAGGTTAAACTGTTTATGAAGGTTATGCAGAATCCTGATTTCACAGCACTTCCTGCTATTTGTCAATTGCTTGACAGGTAGAGGAGTTTTAACTCTACCAACCCCCTCCCTTCCACCGATCAATCAACTCAGTGTGGTTTTATTTTCCCAATTCTTGTGGAAACAAAAGCCAGCATTAAGAAGACCTCTTCATAACTATGTTCTCATTGCAAGATCAAATCTAAGGCATACGTTATTCAGTGCAGTCATCACACACTACTGAGGACAAACCCCCCTTCGTTCTCCCCTACAGACCCTACAGGTACTTGTGCAAAACTGAGCAAGACTGAAATAAAGATGGACACAATATACAAGTTACTCGCCTAGTTAATATCTGCTACATGATTTTCCAAAAAACAAATAATATAGAGATTACTATTTTTACTATTTTTATAATTTTCAGTAGTCTCTCAGTGGCTAGCTATTTCAAACAAGTTATTAAAATCCAAAGGAAGACTTCAAGAATGGCATTACCCAAACCAACTAAGTTTACCAGAAGAGCAGCATTTGAGGTCGCAATATAACCATCATCATTGAAACAGATAGTGTAAGTCAAGCCTATACCATGTATCTTGAGAAGGGAGTTATGTAAGGAATAAATTTACAGTGTTTCGGTAAATACATATTCAATATGAAGAAACATAAATAGCAATAGGAATATACCAATAGCCTTGAACACAAATAGACTATAAGTTTAATTAAGTACTCTGTGAAAGAAAGGGATGTCACAGAGATGCTCTAAATATTTTCTTACTATTTATTTTCTTGCTTTTTTCCTCCTTGCCTTTTTCACTTGACAAACTATTAACTGCAAGTCATGACAACTGCAAGGGATGACTTTGAGACCTGGGTACAAGAAAACTTAAAAAAAAAAAAAAAAGAAAAAAAGAAGAGATGTTTTAACAGCAAGGCACACACATAACAAAAGTTTCCCTTTTGTTAACCACCTGACAGGAACAGACTCTTTAGTGCCCACTACTTCTTGGGTGGGAAAGCGCCGCTAGGGTTCTTCACTGCTCAATATCCTCTCTAACAGCAGCATGTGGCCTACACTTATACAACACTTTTCCACATGCATCTTTCAAAAAAGGCTTCCCAAGCAATATGTGTAAGTCCAGTATAATTTTATATTTGGAGTCACAGACACATTGACACCATGCACTTTAGCAAGTTAAGAGAAAAAGAGTTATGGTCTCTTGCCTTCCAATCTGTGCCCAATCAAGAAAGAGGATAATGATCTAAAGTATTATAAAAACTTCAGTGAAAGTGAAATTTGGAATGCAATATGTAAGAATGAGCACAAACCTATCCACCCTATAACCTAAAAAAAAACCAACAAGCTTTCCATTTCACCAATTACCCTGTGTGTTCCAATTAAAACTCTTCTGATCAATAAATAGTAGCCAGGTATCTTTACCTATAACTAATAATGTAATCTTCTTCAAGACCACGCCTACTGAAAGGCAAGAGTCAGCAATTTAGCACATCCTACATTCGCTTTTCAGCTGTCTCCTGGGGAAGAAACATAGCCTTCTGGTAACATGAAAGATGCATTCTGTACAGCTGTGGCAGTTTCTATAATGAAACTCCAGATATAAATGATAATATCCATAATACAAACCATAATTCTAAAATATATCTGATTATGTGCATATATATATATATCTAAAAAGAAAATTACCTAATTTTCTCTTTATACACATATAAACATATGGCTAATATGCCCCACAAAATTTTTCCTTATTTAGGACTAATCTTTTAAATAACAGTTTTAAACAGTCCCTTAAAATATTTTTTTAAACACTATTCAAAAATGAAGTACTATGACAGGGTAATCAAAAAGCACACACAAAATAAATTAACATCATACAAATGTGGTTATATTGTTCAGAAAGTCCAATTCTCCCATTTGAAATGAAATGGAGACCAGTGTACCTTAGGGTGAATTACTCATCAATGCACAAATTCGTTCTCTTTCCATGTAAATCTTCATGTGAATTTAGCTGCATTTCCATAAAGCAAGAAACACAGTAAACCCGCAGAACTCTTGCAAGAGGGAGTTGTGTTTCACTGGGTAAAAGCAGTTTTTGCTGAAGGGCAGCAAGTCAACATTTTATCACCATCTGAACACTAGCAACACCTGTGCCCTTGTAAGCTTCACACCTTGAAATAGCAGCAACATATTTGATGGGTTCAGTAGTAATTTTTCTTCCAGTATTGGAGTAGACTATTTTGCATATACAGTAAGTCAAAAGTCTAGTATCATGTGTGCAACATTAATCCACATTTACATCTGAGAAGTCATAAATACACATGGAAACAAAGGTGACGGAATTAAACCTCTTTTAAGTTAAAATGCTTTCAGTTCACATATAAAAAACAGCAGTGAAAAACAAGTATAAAGAAGATGGACAGCAGAAACAGTAGATAAGGAAAAAAGTAACTAAAAATGTATGAAGCAGGTTACTGTTAAAAGGGCAAGCTGCAGTTAAAATTGATCAACAGAAGATGTAGACAGTACCACCTGCATAAATGCTTAAATGCAGCATTATTTTCACATCACATACAGTAGATGTGATTTCTAAGAAGCATATTATAACAGTTGGCATATTTACTAATAGGTTTATGGTAACTGAATACTTAATTTGTCCAGCTTTTAATGTACAGTACTTACACATTAGCCTTTAAAGCTCTTCATCAGTCCTTTAGCAATCAAGGTTACATCTCCGTGAATATCTAGTGTTCCAGTAAGAAAGTTTAAATATTCATCTCCAACGAATTTTCGTACAAAGATATTAAATACCTTAGTTGAATCTTTTCAATACTGTGAGTTTTTTTTTTTTTTGCTATTTCAAAGGAAACACAAGGACCTTTTTAACTTTCAAAGTGAATGGTGTTTTAAGGCAGTAAAAGATATGTATTAAGGTTCCCATGATTGTTTATGGTTGTCTATGTGAACAAAGCATATTACACACAATTGCTGTCATATGTTTATCTACATGACTTCATTATGCGTACATAATTTAGTAATCTTCTTGAGAAATTTAAAGTGCCACAGTTCAAATGTGCTCATCTGTCTTTTCGTGGGCTTCCCAAGTCCATTCTAGTCGCTTTCAGAAACAAGCCCTTGCTTTACTTAAAGAACAGTGCTTTTAGGGGAAAAAATAATTCATCCTTCAGTGCTGTGCTAACTGGAATCCAGTGGTCGAACCAATCCTTCTTTGTAAACACGAAGAATAGCTTCACAAACGAATTTGTATTGACTCTGTGTAAAAAAAAAAACAAACAAAATATTTATGGATGATTCAACTCTTGATTATACAGTAGATAGAGCAGCAGATAGCAAATAGAGCTAACAGTCCCACTGCTTCCTTTTCTCTTGGACAAGGACAAGAGAGGAGACACAAGGATGGGAGGAGAAAATCCAGCTCTCCTGGCTGTGTTCTCCATAAACAAAAGTAACATTATTTGAAGGACAAGAACTAAAAGTCTCATGCCAAGTGAAAACACAACCCTCAAAATTAAAAGAACAAATGTTTAAATTTCAGGAAATAGGATTTAGTTGAAAAATCTCGACAAATTTATGAGATTCTTTAACATCTCTCTGTTGTTCTTTGTAAGTCTCATCTATTTATTTGATAGCTATCTGATTACGACAAGTATATTATAACCTTGACAATCCTGCAATTACATATTACTGGGTACATTTAAGTTACATGACTAAAAATGAATTTAAAGTTACCATATAGGATAATATAGGTCCAACTGCCTTGCTAAAAACTTTGGGTTATTTTAAACCACCTACACTATTGCAGAAGATGGAGTCACTTTATTTTAATTTGTGATTAGACCACATATCACCATTTGTAGCAGAATTGGATAAAAACCTTTGGAATGAATGATTTTGAAGAACAGTAGCCACACTAATTCTTCCATCATGGAAAATTCTGAGCTCATTTAGTTCTTATAAAGTCTTCAGAAACTAGATTAGTGTTTCTTTTCTTGTTATCAATAATTAATAATGATAATATAATAAAAAATTGTTAATATATATTAAATAATATAATCATAAATAACTATAACTATAATTAATTAGAAATTAATAAGAATATATTTTATTATTGAAAAGACTATTTCTGTTGATGGACCTTTTTGCTACAGCCAGTGAGTCTGTGAGCCTTCTTCTGAAAAGTGACAGAAGATGACATTAAACAATAGGACTAAAAATCCACCTAGAATGAATAAATGCTGCTGCTGAACCCATGACAGACTGTAGTGATAGAACAAGGGGTAATGGATTCAAACTTAAACAGGGGGAAGTTTAGATTGGATATAAGTAGGAAGTTCTTTACCATAAGGGTGGTGAGGCACTGGAATGGGTTGCCCAAAGAAGCTGTGAATGCTCCATCCCTGGCAGTGTGCAAGGCCAGGTTGGACAGAGCCTTGGGTGACATGGTTTAGTA
>JASSUY010003067.1:0-11085 GCA_032466535.1 Forpus xanthops | reverse complement strand
TCTGTGTTTATGGTATAAATTAGTGAGTGTTATGCTTGCCACTGTAATTATACACCTTTGAAAGAGAATGTTGTGAAAGATAAAACTGGGCACATGATAGGAAACGGGATTCAGGGCCTAATGCAGTTGCACATTGCTGGAAAGCCAAATATTTTTACACTTACTATTTTAACAAAGAATGTTGAAATAGAGACCATGGATTTGGAGGTCAGTAAAAGTTATTTCTGCTGTTAAAAATAGTTCAAGGTACTTTGTAATTGCACAGACCTCATAAATTTTCTATTGTGACAAATGATACTTCTGCTGGGAGAGGAATTTTTATCATGTTGATTAACTTTTCCAAGACTCTATGCGTCATATGCTGAATTCTATTGAATTGTAATATACTCTGAGAGTTTGTTGACTTTGACTACTCAAAAACTAAACTAATACGCTCTGAGAGTTGTACTTCACCATTTGTTGATTATTTTAGGTATTACTGTAATCTAGGAGTATGACTTTTGCTCCAGGCTGGGTATATAGCAGCTTAAATCATAAGTAGCTACTGAAGATTTAAAGGACTTCCTCTCATTTCCAGGATATGACCCAAAAATGAAAGAAGAAGGAAAATGGCTGACTAACACAGCAGCAATCTCATTTATCATCATGGGAAGTTTTGCATTCCGTATCTTAAGAAAAATTCAAAATTTCTTTCTGTATTTTTTTGTAAGAATAACCAGAAAATAAATTATGCTTTGGGTGTCATCGTGGGTTTCCCCCCCCACACCCCCCCTGCAGCAGAAGTAACTTTGAGGCCATAACCAGTTCTGGAAACTCAGAGTGAAGCTGTCATTTTGCTAACAGTTAGGTGTTTGCTTAGCTCCAACAGCACTTTCAGATTGATAGAAATTAATGCTTTTTCACCAAGTTTCTGTTGACTGGCTGCCGCAGCTTCATCGAACTCTGAAGCTGAGGCAGATTCTCCAAGTGTTTTTGCTCTTTTTAAACACTAAGCCCTGTCTTTCTTTAAGAACTGTCTTCCTTTCACAGTTCTCTGCTCAAATCTGAAATGATGACTATTTTCCCTATGGTATTTTATGTTAGAAAGAAATAACCATGCATTTTCAGTCACATGTATTATTTTATCTATTTTTACCAAAGTCTTTAACAATTGCATTTTTTTTTGAGTTTAAAAAATTCGCATTTTCCTTTGCAAAAATCTTTCTTACATCTATCAGTCTGTACCTGTGCCATCTTTAAGGGCCTGTCAGCAGAAATGCGTAGATGTCTTTGTGGAGGTGCTAAATGTTATACTGTAAAAGCAAGTAAAAGGAACATATCAAAGTGCCAATGTGATTAACCAACATAGCACATTTTAATGATTTTGTAAGGAAATGCTAGTAACCTATTTCCATGCCATAACAAGAACTAACAATAGATATACTGTATATTAATATGAGATGCTGTGGCTGGGATTAGTATGCAACTGAATGCATATTCATGCACTTCAAATCATTGCAAGATCTTCTAAAAAGCTGAATTAGAACAGGTCACATCCACAAAATGAGTATAACTCACAAAGCTGTAAAGGTTGCTTACAAAGTGTCCTGTTCCCCAAACCTTTGATCATTGTAAATGATCACTACAACAATATCACTTTATTGAGAGCGCAGCATGTCACAGATGGTCCTGACAGACCTGAAGAAAAGAAAATGCAGACCACAACACTTCAAAACTGCTAATAGCTGACGGGAACTTTGACCTGAAGTCCACGCTTTAAATCCTGATCCCACGGAAGCTAATGGCGAAATTTCTATTGGCAATAGGAGAGCTAGAATTTCAGCATTAGTGTGAGTTCTCCCTGGAATAAAGACATTTTGGTACCTATTTCTTAGAGTTACATATATTTGAGGTACAGGCATTCAGACTTCTGGAAGATTTGTTTTGACTATTTGTTCCTTGTTTGCAGTAATGTATCTCCAAAATACAGTTTATGTTCAAGATACGTTATGAGAAATTTTGATAGGCTGAGGTTATATTCTCTGGACACACACACACACACACACACACACACACACACACACACAGGCTGTCTGCAGGAGTGCATTTGAGACTAATTTTACACCTAGCCAGTTGTGTTGTGGGAGAGTAGAATCTCACTTATGCCCTAGAAGTCAAAGTATACTCAAGTATATATTTCCTTAAGTAAGCCCTATAGTACCGTAGCTGACTATTTTATATGCCCTTTTTGCTGTCCCACAGATACTACAGGAAAAAAAGAAAAGGGTGTAAATAATCAAACACATCATGTAAATTTCTTCCGTGATATCAAGCAAGCACTGGAGAGCAGTTGTTTAATGTAAGCCAGTAAATCACACGTACCTTCATGCTATGATAAAACTAAAACAGTTTACGATATAATACAGAAAATTCCAGCTCCTAACACAATTTAATCATGTCTTAAATATCAGCATTTATTAAAAGTAAAAAAAATGGTGTTCTTGATGTGGTGCTGAATATAACCAATGTAGCAACATCTGCTGAAGAGGTGACAAACAAGACCCGTAGCTTAGAGATGTGGAGTAACCTAATTACTCTTAGTTAATATCTCTAATATATGCTGCCCAGGAGGTACTACATGCAGTATTTTCTCTGGGGATTAAGAAAATCAGGCTGCTATTGGTAACGAGACATGATTTTTTCCTGCGATTGTCCTGAGGGTAGATCAAGGGTAAATTGTCTCTTTTCTCAGATATTTCCCATCTGATTTAGAGGTGGCACATAAAAATTTGCAGAGATGGAAGGTATAGAAATATACTGCATAGACAACGATGTTGTCACGAAAAAAGCCCATGGCTGAAACTGTTACACACCCTGGGTTGTGCTTTTACTTAAATTGCTTAACCTTGTATCAATGGACTGCTACTGTCAATATTTGCTTAGAATTATTTTGCAAGGTAACAATAGAAATTCTTCATCATATCCAAAGATGCTAGATTTTTTTTTCACTGACGTAGAAGTGATTCTTTTGCAGAACAGCTCAAAATTCTTATACTTATTCTGTGGAATATCATATAAAAAAAATGAAGATTTACAAAAGGTCTATAATGCTCCCAAGAAAATATTCTTTAGTAATCTTTGTGCTCATTATTAATATTTGCCATTAATCAGCATATATCTTTATGTAACAAAGAATTATAAATAATCTATGTTCAAAATGCATGCCAACAGAGGTCAATAGCTGATCACTCTTTAATTAGGTGTTGCTCATTAGCTCACAGTCATGAACCAAATTGTTTAAACTGAGTATTTTCCCTGTTCTTGAGTGATCAGTGCTTCTAATAGGTGGCTGTAATGAACTGTGCTGCTACTGAACTAAACTTTGTCTATGTGTTTCGATAGCTGCAACCAGGAATGATGTCGGGAAGTGAGGGAGGCAGACATAAAAAGTACAGTACAGTGATGCAGATTGGAGAAAATGGAGAATCTGGGTAGTAAAAATATATTTGAGGATGAAGTGTAAAGTCTGGGATTGTGTACAGCTTGTTTTTGGGACTATCCAGGCATTTTTATTTGCTACTGAGAAAAATTAAGCTGAGAAAAGCTGGTTCATAGTGCAGAGCTGGCATTAATTAAATAGTGTGCTGCTGGGAGGCTTTACCTGACTTTCCCCCCACCTTCATACTGAAGCTTTGTAAGATGCCAGGAAACTTAATGGAAATTAACAAATAAGTTTCTCTTGTAAATCACAGGATATCCTGCACTCACTGCAAAGACAGAATGGAAATAGGGATACTAAAATGTTGAAAGCACTTTTAAAATTGGTAATTGTTCCATTCTTTCACCTTATTACTGTACCAAAAATCCATTTTCAAGTTGTTGTCTGTCTCCTGAGTTGTATCATGACATTTCCCTAAAAAAGAACCCCCAAAATCTAAGTAGCAAACCAATGAAATGTCAAAATTTGAATTAGAATTTAAATATAAGAGGTCGCATTGTTACCTGTAATCTCAGGAAAGAGAGAAAAGGAAAGAAAAATATCCTCTGTCTTGAAAAACCAATTCACTCTGGAGTTCCCTGATTCACCTTGAATTACAAAAGAGCTTCTATTCAAAATTGACGCAAAAATCTTGAGTTTGGGCAACATGTTCCAAAGTGTTAGTGCACACCTGGTAAACATCTAAATAAGTACATAAGATGATAAAACAATCCTCAGCTTAATTTCACGGCACCCAGTATGTCTTCAACAGAAATTCTAATCTTTTTGGTGTAGGTACGTATGTGAACACTCAACGTTAGACTCTATATGGGGCTCACATTTGTATGATGGGCCAAATCTCCTGTGCCATTAGCTATGGCCAATTACTACTCTGTGATCTTCTTACCTCAAATCCTGAGTAAAAAGTAAAAAGATGTCACTTGCCTTGATTTTTTCTTTAATGTTATGAATAAATGAATTTTTATTTAACCCTTCACCCCCTCATCTCCTAGTCTTATTTTGGAATGTTTTATAATTTATAAGGAAATATAGAGTAATGGACTAGAAAGACACACATAAAGATTGTAAATATCAGATACTTCATTATTAGAAGAAAAACAAAAACTTCATTGTTACTATCAAAAGGTATTTAGGGCATTATGATCAAATATATATATGTAAAAATATATATTAAATACATCAAAATTTACAAATAAAAAGTTTAAATGTTTGTTTAAATATGCACTTTATCTAAATTTGGCTAACCATTTTTGAAAAGTGTGAGTTAATTAAAAATAATTTGAAAATTGTAGAGCCAATATACTTTTAAAAAAGAAAAAAAAATATAATTTCTATTTAGGGGTAGATTATTCAGAGAATTTCATTTGGAAAGCCATCATGTCAACTCAATAATATCTGGGCTGTGATTCATGTGGAAATGAAAAAAAGGAGAAAAGGAGAAAAAATTCAGGAAGATACACGCAGAGCACTAGTTGGGATGCTGTATTATTATGGCAACTTCAGGGTAGTCGTTCTCCAAAAAGCAGTAGTTAAATTAAATACCCTTGAGAATTCAAGGATATGGAAAGTGTATTCTGTTAGATAGGAGTCAGAAAGGGTGATAGCACAAAAATCCAACTGGAAAAGATATCGCAACACTCAATTAGAGACTATATACTACCAAGGGCAAAAGTAGTCTTGTGCTTAAGTCCAGGTCTAGGCAGCAGAAGATACAGGCATGGTGTTCAGGTCTGCATAAGATCAGCAGTATGTTGTGTTGCTTTCCTTTGTGCTTCTAAGGCAACCGCCACTCCGGTGCACCAGCTGTCACTTGCTCATAGTCTGATGCCTTTTTGCATTTTTAGGAGCTAAATGCCATGATTCCAGATTTGCTATTGTATCTTCCTCACAGACCTAAACCTCACAAATAATATAGTCCTCAAATGTGAGCTTTTAGAAACCAAAGTCATTTAAGAAAGCTGCCTTTTAAAGGGATTTTTTGTTGTTTTATTCCCAGTGAAAGGCTGTTGAAACGAACCGTATTTGCTTCCAGAGAAATCCTGCCAAAGGAAAAGTACAGTACTGCTCACTTTTAAATTTCACAGCAAAGTAGCACTTAAGACTTATTGCAGTGCATTAGATTTAAAACCAATTAAGTACAATGCTAAATCAGTGTAAACCACATTTCTAAATTTATCTACAGCATAAAGAATAACATCTGTATCTGCAAAGAAAAGATTTATACTGAGCAGAAAAACAAAAGATGTTGACAATTTGAGCAGTTTTCATTCCCTTATGTCATGTCTTCATTATTTGGTAAAGCTTCACTACAATTCTTCATTGTTAGAGCAGTAAAAGGGGAAAAACACCCAAATTGCCACACATTTAGGTAGATTCTTCCTGAGTTCATTTCCTTTTCTCAGCAAAGGTACATCTTATTTACCTCACGAGCATTTGTAATTTGAAATCTACTCAGGATTTGACAAGAACCACCTTTTTCAGGCATGTTGGAGGATCAAGGTTTATCTTCTGACCTCTGATGGACGTTTCCAGTACTGCCCTCTCCAGAAAACGTTTCAGAAAGGCAAATCTGCTCCATTTTCCTAGGTGACAACAGGCAGAAAGTATGACAAAGGAAACCAAAACGCTCTAATGCTGTTTTGTGAGACCAAATATCACCTTTGACAGAGCTGAGCTTCCTTCCTACGTCTGCCTGAAGCTTCATTTGTGACCATTAACAAATAACTTTTATAAGGATCAGGATGCGGTTTGCACAAATCTGTTTTGCAGGGCTGACTCTTAAAACTTTCCTTATTATTCTCTACTTTTTAAAGAAGGTTAGGAATAATAGTTATTTTACTTTCTTGGCTTGTAATACTGTTACCTTTATGTGGCTCCTTCTTACTGCAGACCTTTACAGCACTCACTTGAAGGGGACAGAAGGGGAGCTTGGGCTGGGTGTCTGAGCCCTGTGATGCAGGACTAATTATTTAATGTTTATAACTGTTTTATGAATGTCTTTCTGACTATTCAACTGACTGGCCTATCTATTGATAATATACGTATTGTAAGACAGAGCAGAAAAGAACAAGCTTCAATGGCTGCTGCCTTTCAGCTCCCTGGCAGCAACATTTTTATTAGGGTAAAAGAACAATTACACTCCCATTTAATTTTCAATGTCTTTTATGATGGACAGCATAGAAGGAGAGCTATTATTAGTGGTGAAAGGTTCTGAGACACAACTGTTTCCACAGAGAGATTATAAGTAAAAAAACATCAACAAGGATGCCTCTGTATTTTAAGCATTAACCCTTTTGTGTTCATAAAGCAGAGTTACGAGTCCCAGTCCCAAAGAGGCTTTTGGTTGATACGGTCATTATTTATTTTCCAAATTGGGCCCTGCTCTTATTGCAATCCTCACATGTTCCTAAAAATAATGCAGTGCTTGTTGATGATAACTGACCTGGTAATTGACGAAAATTGATGTGAATTTTTATTGTAAAGCTGAAGTCCTTCATCCATGGTACTCTTTACATCTGTTCTTCAGGACTGGGATGTAGCTCAAAACCACACAGCAGGAGTTTGTGTTGTCTTGACATGAAGCAGAAGATTTAATGTCAACAACAGGTTCATTCAGCAGTCTATTCCTCCTGGATGTCATTTAGTACGAAAATGCATGACCAAAATAAAGAGATTATGGCACATCCGAAACCCAGGGCGGGTTCTGTATATGCAGGGTAAGGTTGGGCAGAGAGGGAAGATAACAAAACTACAAATCCAAACAATGAAGGCAGCAGATAATGGAATGATAAGAAAAAAGTAGTGTATTATCTACCACATAGTAATGATTCTACTGCAAGGAATGCTGTGCTCTACTTTCAAGTGATGGCGTATAGGTCTTTCAGTATAAGTTTGCAATAAAAAATGCAGCACTGAGAAGACACTCTTATGTTTTCTACAAAAATCCTTTCTGATAATGTTGAATGCTGCACAGAGGGAATAGCTCTGCAGCTCCCCGAGTTGAAGCTAGTATTTCTGCCTCGTGTCACATTGTTCTTACACATATGTAGCAGCTTATTCAGTTATCCCAGGTGGCAGTGAATGGCGTAGTACAACCTTCCCATAACAAACCACTAAGGATGAGTCACAAGCCAGTCTGAATGAAGAAAGTCAAATCTATACCAGTACACCTCTGGTTGTCATATATTCCAGGAGCTCACTAACATTAAGGAATTTATCCTGCAGAATAAAGTATAAGTCCATTTTACCAGTAAATAAAATGAGGCATGTAAGGCTTCAAAGTAAATGCTAACATGCATGTCTTCCAGAGGAAGTAATATTCCTCTGGAAATCAAAATTGATGTTTTCTTATGCTGGGTAATATTTAGTCATATTTTAAGTGACATGGCTAAAATATGAGCATTAGTGACTTTAGTCCTAGTGTGTAGACAGATTTATGCCAGAGAATTCTAAACATCTGCCTGAGAACACTAGCTGTGATAGCAGCTCTCCAGGATACCTGTGTCCTCCTGGAGCTACAGTGAGAAGTCAGGAAGGCTGTTTCATGGCATCTGAAATGGCACTGAAAGCCCACATTTGTTCAAACAGGACTCCGTCTATGGTGTCTTGACTGAGAAACCACCCAGAGGAAGAAAAAGGCAAATGAAATGCAGCAACCTAAGCAGTACAATTTATCAATGACACTTTGGGGTGGATTTCCTCATAGGATCTCGCTGTAGGAAGAAAAGCAGTGCCCCTTTTGAAGAGGCTGTTTTAAGTGCTAACCCTGACATGCTGGTTTGTGCTTTTTTTGCTGTGAAATCTTGTTTGCAAAGCACCAGAGGGGTCTAATGGTTTTCATGAAAAGACTTACACTTTGTGCTTATTCTCTGCAAATGTGCAGTCAGGCCATTGGCAAAAGAAAGCTTTCTTTCTCTTCACCTGAAAGGGTCTCCTGTAGCTTGTGAATAGGTGTGGATCTCACTGCTAATCCATTCTAAGCCTTACTAAGGACATTGTTTCTTTCATATGTTTAATGGGGAGCAGAAATTTACTTTTGCTAGTGACTTCTTATTAATTACACTGTGTTTCCTACCGCTGGGGTTTAAGAATAGCTTCATTTACCAATATCAGGCAATTGTGACTGTAGCAATTTGCTACCACAGAAGTGAGCAGCTGGAAAGTATTGGAGTCTTGATAAAAGGTTGTTATTTGTGTTAATTTTCTCTCCCTCATTTTCATTTTTGGCCAGCCAAACATGGTATCATGTGCCACTGTTAATGGGTATGTTACCTGAAGCTGTTGCAAAAGTCTATGCCAAGTTCATCCCAATGAATTGAGGAGTAATGTAGTTTTAACTCCAATTATATCCAGGAAGATTAATTGTTGGGGGCAAATCCTTGCTTGGGGCCAAAAGGGAGTTATAAATCATTCAGTTGATGATCGGATAATTTTCAAGCTCCCGTGGGTTTCAGAAAATGGACAAGAATAACTTAAACCTGTCTCTTTCACAGAGAACCAGTAGCTTGTGATAAATTAGAACCTGTCTTTCCCCTCTCTAGTGATCTCCCTGGATCTGGGTGAAATGTCCACTAGTGTTAATTTAATTGCAAGAGGAACCCTCTACTGCCTGCAAGTAATCACATTTTTCAGTAGCATGTAATGGCAATAGTGAAAATGTCTCCTTGCTATCAGGTCATTTTATTTTTAAGTCAATGACAATGGAACTATTATGTACCAGCTGATGAGAATTTAATTTGTGTAAGTATAGAAGAGGATTTATTAGCAATAATACGTTAGTATTACTATGGCACTCTAGTCATAGCTCTTACATATGCATTAGACAATTTCACCTAATCTAAGCAAATCCAAACTAATCTAGGTAGATGCATCAAGTGCAGATTTCATTTTCCTTTCACTGAGACAAGTGTTAATTAGAAGGCAAACTGGACGTAAAGCAGAGTAACTTAGCAGAGAATCAGGTGTCAAATCTTTTGTCTAGTCTGAATATTGCACGAATGCAATCATGATTCTGGGTATAATTAGGGTCATGGAATATGACTAATTTCTTCTGTGAAATTGAACTGTCCCCCTTAGCTAGGCATGCACATGTGTCAGCTGCTGAACAGCAATACTGCAGAGCATCTATGAATAAGTACCTCTGTATTACTGCATAAATGATTGTCATATTCCTGTCACATAAGAATACATGTATAAAAAGAACCCAGGAAAATCTAGAAGTGTTGAGATGAGAGTTTTGGTCATTTCATAGCAGCCCCTCTCAGCCACTACTCCCTCCTCACCAGTCCCCCTGCTCCAGCATGGGCCTTTCCCTGGGCTGCATCCTTTAGGGCCACCTGCTCCCACCAGGGCTCTGAATGGCTGCAGCTCCAGCAATAACTACATTGAAGAAGTATTTATTTTTCTGTTCTAAACTTTCATAACTGGACTAAAGATTAGTCTAAAATTCCTTGAGAGTTTTTTTTTTTTTTTAATTATAAAGATGATGGATGAGTAGGAAAATAGAGCACAGAAAGCTCCTGAAAATATTCCCACCTTCTGGATCACCAGAACTATGGATCTGAGTGGGAGTACTGGATAGGTAAACAGTTTTAAAGTAGTCATAGAGGTTCTGAAAAAGATACTGACTTCTTCAGAGGGGAGTGGATCAATGCATTCAACAGTTTGTATTTCTGGATCTTGTTCAACTTTACTTCTTTGAAATTTCATGGACTTTTCCAGACAGAAGCAAAATTTGACATGATATTGTGAATCTCAATGTCTATTTCAGTTTCAGTCCTCTCCTGAGAAAGTCTGAATAGCTACAATAATGATTAGAGGATATATATAAAAACATATATGCATTTAGTTATTCATATCAAATTAGTCTTACACAGCCAAACACTTTGATTGTGAATATTTTATCATATGCTTTTCACATCAGAATGAAGTTTTGTTTCAAGTATTAAAAAACAGTTTCTATTGGAGCTGTTTTTCTTGAAAATTAAATCGAGAGAGGCTACTAAGAAATCCCTAAGAGTTCTCTGTCAATGATAGATGGCTGATGCAGAATTGGGGGCCACATTATAGAATCATAGAATAGTTAGGATTGGAAAGGACCTTAAGATCTTCCAGTTCCAACCCCCCTGCAATGGCCAGAGAAACCTCCCACTAAACCATGCCACCCAGGCTCTGTTCAACCTGACCTTGAACACTGCCAGTGATGGAGCATTCACAACTTCCCTGGGCAACCCATTCCAGTGCCTCACCACCCTTACAGTAAAGAATTTCTTCCTCATATCCGATCTAAACTTCCCCTCTTTAAGTTTGAGCCCATTACCCCTTGTCCTCTCACTATAGTCCCTAATAAAGAGTCCCTCCCCAGCATCCCTATAGGCCTCCTTCAGATACTGGAAGGCTGCTATGTGGTCTCCATGCAGCCTTCCCTTCTCCAGGAAGAAAAGCCCCAACTTTCTCAGCCTATCTTCATATGGTAGGTGCTCCAGTCCACTCATCATCCTCGTGGCCTTCCTCTGGACTTCTTCCAAGAGCTCCATGTCCTTTTTATGTTGAGGACACCAGAACTGCACACAATGCTCCAAGTGAGGTCTCACGAGAGCAGAGTAGAG
>JASSUY010003065.1:0-37718 GCA_032466535.1 Forpus xanthops | reverse complement strand
ATTTGTCCAGTTGGCGGGAACTTCTCCTGACAGCTAAGATTTTTCCAATATGATGGACAGTGGCTTAGCAACTTCATTTTCCAGCTCCTTCAGGACCCGTGGATGGATTTAATCAGGTCACATGGAAAATCCAGACTTGAAATTTGGCATGGCCACAACTCTGTGCAAAAAACATCCTTTTGTTACCCTTTAAGCAAATAACTAATTTTCTCACTTTTCCTTTTTTTATTATTTTTTTTCTTGTCAAACTAATCTGGGCAGAGAAGCCTGTGACCTCAAAACACCATCTACTCTCTCCTCCAGCACTTAGCTCTACTGTTATGTCTGTAATGATCATGATGAAGTCATTGTGCTGAGGTTTTTGAAATACAGGTGGTGGCATGTAACAGTGGAGCAGAGCAAAACAAAAAGATATGATCCCCTCCCTCCAGATTTGCAGCATAAATATGAGACAAGTGATGAAAGTGCATTCTGATGGGCAACACAGTGTGTATAAATAAGCATAGAATCATAGAATAGTTTAGGTTGGAAGGGACTTAAAGATCATCCAGCTCCAACTCCCCTGCCATGGACAGGGACACCTTCCACTAGACAAGGTTGCTCCCAGCCCTGTCCAACCTGGCCTTGAACGCTGCCAGGGATGGGGCAATACAGCTTCTCTGGGCAGCCTGTGCCAGTGCCTCAGCACCCTCTTAGGGAAGATTTTTTTCCTAGTGTTTAATGAAAATCTACCTTCTGTCAGCTTAAAGCCCTTGTCTTGTCACTCTCTGTCCTTGTAACAAGTCCCTCTCCAGATTTCTTATAGGCCCCCTTTAGGTACTGGCAGGCTGCTCCAAGGTCTCTCTGGAGCCTTCTCTTCTCCAGTCTGAACAAGCCCAGCTCTCACTTCCTGTCTCCATCGGAGAGGTGCTCCAGTCTTCCATCATCTTTGTGGCCTCCTCTGGACTTGCTCCAGCAGATCCATGTCCTTATTTTTGAGGCCCCAGAGCTGCATGCAGTCAGGACCTCATGAGAGTGGATTAGAGGGGGAGAATCACCTCCCTTGACCTGCTGGCCATGCTTCTTTTTGATGTAGCTCATCATACAATTGGTGAATAATGACAAAAATGGTACCCACAATTGCCAGTGTAGAAGCAGCTTGACCTTTGCCAGGACTTTTGCAAGAGTTTTAAGGATGGGTTTGAAGGAGAAATATCAGGTACCTCTGCAGAGGCTTGTGCTGTGCCTTTTAGCAAAATGGGAAACACCATAAAGTGCTTGTTTTCAAAGCTTGCTTATTGGTGAGGGCACCACATTGGACTGATGAGAGTGAGCATTCAGCTTCTTCAACATGAAATGACAGATTATAATTGAGGGGGGAGCAAGCTGTGAGCAGGTTGGAAAATCAGGGCAAGCATCTTATGCTTAACATGATAGAGCAGAGGGAGCAGGCAGCCAGCACAGGTGTGCAGAGAATAAAGACAGCATCCACTTTGGTTTGCACTGGCAAACCTGGCATTAGAAAAGTGCCTTCCATTCGTCAGGGCAGAGGCAAACCTGCTGTCATATAAGGAGCCCTAGCTGAGAATTTTAGGTGTATCAGTGAATGGGGGAGCTGTCCACCAGCAGCATTAAGGAAAAGAATCAATAAGCTTTGGGCACAGACCATATGTAGATCTGAATTTCAGGCCGCTATTGCTCTCTCCAGGCTATTTATCACAGCCAGCTCCACCCGAGCTCACTTTTCACAGCCACTTCCTCTGCTTCTGCTGAGGCTATTTCAGTACCTCTGGATGCAATCCAGTGGCCACATGACTTCCTCCCCAACAAAACATATTCTCCCATTTCAGCTTGATTGGGGCTTTTTTTTTTTCTCAGAATTCAAAGTTAATCTTCAGCAACCATTCTCACGAGTCAATAGGTTCAATATCTGTAGGTAAACATTGCATTGTATATATGCACGAGAATTTAATCTCCCACTAGAACTAAAATTCATGTGTTCAACTAATGAAGGCAATCATAACACACTGTTCCTTCCATACAGATTTCTGCAGGACCATTTGCTTTTAAGGAAGTATCCTGTTTTTGAAGGCAGACAAGACATATATAGTAAAAAAAAAATAATGAAACAAAAATACACTTTAAATAATGCCT
This sequence comes from Forpus xanthops, assembly GCA_032466535.1. Classification (NCBI taxonomy): domain Eukaryota; kingdom Metazoa; phylum Chordata; class Aves; order Psittaciformes; family Psittacidae; genus Forpus; species Forpus xanthops. The sequence continues at coordinate 35,585 of JASSUY010003065.1, read as the reverse complement.
ATCTGTTATCATAGATCACTGCAATCTTACAGTGCTTAACTGGTCTTCAGCTGTTTGAAGTGTCATTAATAATTAGTAGCTTAATCTGTACTTACAGCTGACACTTGCTTCCACTATATTCCTTACTCTCAGTTCAGAAAAGCTAAGGAGCTGCAGCCGTACTATCTTCTCAGTAAGGTGAAGTGATGAGCAAGAAAGCACACGCAGGCAAGACTATGTGTTGTTTTAAGATATTTTGTAAATTTGCAGTGATTATGTTTTGTGATAATGAAGGTTTCAAAAGAAAAACACACAAATTTTGTGAGAAATACTGTGTGCATTTTAATTTTATTTTTTGCCTACCAAGTTAATAAAACTTAAATATGCTATTTGATGGGTTTGAACTGAAAACTGCTATTAAAAAGCATTATGCTGGCCATTAAATGCACTGTTTCCTATTAGTGCAGATACAGTATTGATTTGGAGAGGTGAGGACAGATAGGCACCCTTAAAATAGTACTGTTCCTGTTCCAAGAACTTCAAGAGAAATCACCATCATTCTGATTTTAACTGTCCCTGACATTTTATGAGTAGAAAAAAGAGAAATGAAATGGGTTTTATATCCCATTGTAATTGCAGTTCTTCCAGGAATTCCTAGCTGCAAAAGCTGATGGTGGCCAACAGCAGGCATTTTCCTCAATGCGTTCTACACCTTTCCTGCCTCCTTCAAGCACTGCAATGCCCCCACAATTCCCTAGTGATTGAGGCTGGGCTTCCTGTAGCAAGAAGAAAAGAACTCTACACTCAGACTGAAGCGGGGCCTTACAGAAGGGAAACCCTTGGAGAAGGCTTAACCTACTTTATAACTCAATTTAAGACTTACAGTTGTTGCTGCTAGTTATATGAGTTGTCTTTAACTTTCCATTCTTACCTCTTTCTAGATGATTCACTGTCATCCACTTGATATCTAACTTAAAGAAAGTATTGCTTGCCTCTCTGGGCCAATATAACATATTAGTACCAGAATTCATCCTTGCTGCCAGTGTGAGACAGGGTGTGTTTTATACAGGATATAAAACGTGCATGAGATGGTAACATGCACAGTAAGACAGTTTCCAGAGTTAAATTCGGAAACGTCACAGTGCCTAAAAACAACACTGACCTTAAATGATGTTTAAAAAAGCTCGTTCAGCATGTATTATTGAACAGAATGTGAAATGCAGATTGTTTTGCTCTTCTCCCCTCCCCTGAAATAGTTTTGTGTTAGAAAAAGTGATATATACTGCTAAACACATAGAAAAATAGTGCTCTGAAATTAGGACATCACAATCTGTTTACAATACATAGGCTGCAATATTGTCTCTTTCAGGTTTTGATTCCTTACAGGAAGAGATGTCTGCCATTCATCTCATTAGCAGTTTGCAAGCACAAATAAAAGTCAGCTGCGGATGGAATATTATGACTGCTTCTTCTATTTAGGACTTGATGCACTTACATGTAAATAACACTGGAAAAAAAAATCCAGACATTTGGTACTTACATATGTCTAATTATCCAACATGTTGGATAAATATTATTTGAGACTCTTTTCAGTAAGTTATTTCTGTGGAAGATAAAGGGTAATCTTACTACATTTGTTACTGCAAAGTCTGCCTAACTGAATTTGTTATTGCAAATGCAGAGTAGTGAGCAATTAATGCTTCATTTTGAGTCTTCTCAAATGAAATTAATCAGGCTTGCATTTTCTATATTGAAATTGTTGAAGATAATTCTGAAAAGCTTAGAGCAGCTGCAAAACTCAGAAAGAAGAAAGGGCTGAACTTGCACTGAAGATACGATATTGCCCCAGCTTTGCTTCCATCTGTGAATACAACATTTGCTTTTGGGGAAGTGAAATGAGAAACTGCATAAATCAGTATAAAGGTTATTTCTATTTCCAAGTGCAGTCCAGGGCACAGTATTTGTGTAAGAGCATTGACAGGAGGGGTCTGCTACTGGCAAAGCACAATTTTAAATTCAAGATAATGATGAGACCAAAGGAAAAGATTATCTCATACATTAGTATTTAATAATTGCTAAAGAAAAATGCATGTTACTCATCCAAGTACCTAGTAGCATATCCAGTAATCATGGTACCTATGTCTATGTATTAATAAATAAGATATGCTTTTTCTTGACAATTTTAGAATTAATAGTTTGAATATTATTCTCTTTAGATTACTACACATAGTCTCCAGAACTTGTATAATGTCCATCAATCTCAGGTATTATTCATATACTCAATTCCCACATGAAATCCTAATTGGTAATGCAAAGAAAAGGATCATGGCTTTTTTACGATTTGACATGAAAAAAATCCACCAAACCTTTTCATCAATAGAAAGCATTGTTGGTGTTAGTAATTTAATCTAAGCAAACATGCCAAACAACCACTGAAGTGGTTGGTGTCACCCATAAATTCACTTTTGCAGAAACAAAATCTTCTCTAACCTTTCTTTAACCTATTAGTCATTAGCATTGCTCTGCTCTGGAAGCGTAAGGTCTTGCATTCTCATTTCCAGTGTTTGGTACTTGTGAAAAGTATGAGAGTGAATTGAGATGTATCTCTTTCTAGTGTGCACCACAGCACCAGTTTCTGCACATACAAAGTCAAACGATATTTCAGCTCTTATTTCTCAGTACCATCTTGAGCAGAGTGGTTAGTTTTTGAAGTGCTGGGCTTATTGAAGCCCAGTGGTCCATGCGTATCATAAAGAAGAGAGGTTCTAGTCCAAGGAGTTGACACAGACTAAGCAAGCTTTGTTACAAAAGCTTAGTTTAGAATGAAACTATAAGGGAAGAAAAGCTGCATTCACAATTTTGCCTCATGCAATCAAAACAACTTTAAAGGCAAAAGTTGTTCTTGGTTGCGTCCAATACTTATTACATACCAAGCATATAAAAACCGTGGTTTAAAATTTATTTACATGTGTGCACTCATTACAGTCTCACCCTTCAGGGAACTACTATGTTTTCTTGAAAGTTTATAGCTCACAATTACCAGAGCCCAATGACTTACATTTTCCTAACTGATTTCCAGGAGGCCAGTTCTGTCTGCTGCCTCTTGACGAGCCACAGTGTTCCAGCTCCCTTGTTAGACTGAAGACACATACATAAACAAGTATCTCCAAAGTTGCCCTAATTCCTCGGTGGAAGAGATGGGATACTGAAAAATGGAATAATGAGGAATTTCACCAGCTGAATGGTTTACAATTGTCCATGCTTTTCAGATGGCACAGCTGTTCCCTCCAAAAGTAAATGGGAGGGCCAGGGCTTCTGGCAATGTGAATGACCAAAGAAAACTTTGACAGGCCCTGCTCTGGGTAGCATAGCACTAGATGCTGAGTTTCCATACTGTCTTTAAGGAAGCTGAAGTGATACCCAGGCTCAAAGAGATATAGGAACATGAACTTTATTTTAATTGGGAAGACAAGAAGAGTGAAAGGGGCATCCTGACCGTATGTATGTATTTCTTTGTGTTTGAAAAGAAACATTTCTGCTGCCTATGAAATCAAATCAATCAGATTGAGCACTTTCCCTCTGAAAGGCTTCCCATATAAACCCACAGCTGTAGGCTTCAGCCTGTAGGGTTTGCTTCCTCCCCTGGCTCAAATGATGGAAATTCATGTTCTGTTTTGTTTCGTTTGCCTGAAAACTGAGCAGTACATGCAAGCCTTTGATCAAAACTGAATGCTGAAAACAATTCTACCACTCCTCCTTCGCACGAAATAGTGCTTACTCACAGAAATATTCCTTTTGAAGTTGCTCTGTAGATATCAGAGAAATGCACGAGTCCGGAGGGCTAAGAGATACTGTACTTTTTGAGTAAAAGCCATATTCTGATGTCACCAAATACAGTGTTTCTGAATGGTCTTTTATGTGGGTTTTATTTCAGAGTTTTGTAAGAGTTAGTTTTTTTTTTTCTTTTTTTTTTTTTTATTTTTATTCAGTTATAAAGAGAACCTCGGGTATTTCAAGGGATTTTTTAGAAGTTCAATTATGAATCCTAAAAACACCAGTGGAAAGAAATACTGGTTCACTGAACAATACAGTTAAAGACAGAAGACACATTAACTGTCTGCATTTTCCTCCTAATATTCATAAGATGAGAACAAGTATTTCCCAAGTTTTTAAATAGCTGCTTACTTAGATCACCAGAAAATGGCCCCATTCCACATAGGATGTAAAACCCAGCGATCCACTATTAAGTGAAGCTGTTCCAGATAAACTCTGAGCCAAATGACCCTGGAAATTTAGTACCCATGTTGCGTGACTCAAAAATCTGTTCAAAGCAAGGCATGGCTGCAGGCCTTGACTGTTGTACTTTAGTAACCATAGTAACATGGTCTCTGGAGACCTAGTGCTAGTGAATTTTCCTTTATTTCAAGGAAGAGTAAGAAGAGAAATGTGGATTGGAACTTGTTTTCTGTCTCTTCCCCACCCCCCCCCCTTCTTATTTTTACTATGCCATGACCTTGACCAAAATATCTTTGATGTATTTGCTGGCTGATTTTCTGCTATGAGACCAGAAAAAAATCAGGATATATAACGGAACTTGCCAAAGGAAGTCCTACCTTCCTCAAAATATTTGCTTTCATTCCCAAAGAGAACCTCTTGACTAATAACATTTCGAAAACTTCTTAATGGAAGGAACTGATAACTTTCATATCCCAGCTACTGCGGGCACCAGAATAATGTTGTACTTTCTTTGAACTGACAGATTAATTGTTTTTTGTTTCAGTAGCAGGTGCAGCTTTTCGTGAGTACATAATTGGATGTACATGTTCTTTCAAAAGAACACAGGCCCCTGTCTGGTGCCAAGCCCTTCATTTTTTTTTTTCCTTCTTTCATTTTTTTTTTTCCAATTGGGAAAAAAAAAAAAAATAGCCACATGATTTCATTTGTAAAGTACAATGTAAAAAACTCATGTAAGTGTTTTTAAAAAGTCAAATACAAACAAACAAATGTTCACAATACATACTTAAGGCCTTCTCACATGTTTCAGCTATTATGCTGCATTAGAAATTCCATCCGTCATTGAATCCATATGGTTTACCAAATGGCAGTTTATAACCATGCGTATTTTTTCAGATTTGAAGTTAGTTGGGTTTTGTTGGGAAAGTTTTAATGCCCAAGCTCATATCTTTGTGTTTCTATGTGCTGGGTGTGTCCCTCTGTGCATCTGTAAGTATACGTGAAATTGCTAATGATTGTAACAGGGTGTAAGTGGACTTTATTGATTAAAACACACCAGCTGTACATAAAGCAAATAACATCGACACTGAGCTGTGGAGTTCAGTTGCTTCCTCCTCTAAATCCAACAGCCCTGTTTCAGGCTTCATATTATTTCTACTCAGAAAAGCTGCCTGTGCTTCTCTGTGCTGTCCCCTCTGTGTTTTGGGCAGACACATGCGTATATTATGAAGCTGGTCCTCATCCTCTTTCCCTTTTTTTCCCTCCAGGTTGTCTTTTACCTAGGTAGATGACTGCTGCACTTCTGACCCAGCACACCAGTGCAGCCTCCCTTTCACAGGGAGCAAAAGAAAGCTGTTGCTGAGAGCTCTATTTCAGTAACTGAAAGTATTTAAAATCATCAGTGAGGCCATTTTCTTTATTGTCCTGTTTCATTAGAACAAAAAAGCTGGGAACAGTTTTTGTTCATTCTCATGAAGTGAAGCTGTCTCTCTTTTCCACTCAGTCTAAAAAATCATTAGGATTATGGCCAGAATAATGGAAAATCTCTATGCAGGATTACTGTAAAGGGCTTGGGTATAGAGTTGTATATGATACCTGAGAGATTTATCTGAGAGGTCAGAAGAGGTCTTTTCCTACTAATCTGCAACCACTATTCCCCACTTCTGGGGTACCAGACCTGTGTTAGCAAACACATTTTACCTCCCTGGCTGCAGCAAGCAGGTAAGAAAAGCATAAATCTCTGCCCAACACTGATTCTATTCACAGTGCTCCGTGCCACAGATGTCAAATTTCGCACTGAACTGTTTTAGGGTATGTACTTTAGGGTAATATTGAGAAAACAGAAAAATTTGAAGTCATAGGTGAGAATCACTGGTTAGTAAATTTTACTTCATGTCCAGATTGTGTCTTTTTTAGTGAGTCTGAAGCAGCAGGTTTCCCAGCTAAAATAAGGTTTAGACACACGGAATTTGTGTTAATCCTCAACAGCCTCATGTGGCTCCATAAAAGTTGTTGTTGCACCAAAGTGGGGCTTTCTTTTCCTGCCTGCAGGGTAGAGCATCTGATGTCTGCATCTGGGGTCATGAAAACCAGGCAATGCTTACTTAAGAGATCTTACCTCAGGAGAGGACATCAGCATTTTGAGAACAAACCAAAAACAAAGTGGCGGAAGTTTGGAATTCTCTTCATTTGCATGCACCCCTCAACTCCGTACTTATTTCTCTTAACCTAAGCACATAGGTCCTTGAAATTTTCCTCTGCCTCTTCTTTCCTCTTGCTCCCTTCCGCCCCTCCTTATTCCTCACAACCTCACAGATGTAGCTGCCAGTCCACTGATCTGAACCCTTAGAAATGGTTACAAGCGGAACACATAGTCCTGTTTCCCTTTCCTGTTTTAAAAACTGCTGCACCTGGTCCAGCCCGACTCTGGCTCTGTGAAAGAAAACTTGTGTAAAGAAAAATCTGCCCACTTTCATTGTGAGGGAGCAGGTTTTACGTTTTAAAAGTAGAGACTCATTTCCTAGGGCATGTGCATCTCATAGGCCTAAAGAGGATGTGCCAATATGTTGGATGAAGAAGATTAATTTCTGGATAGGGGTATTTATTTCTTGATTCATAAAAACAATCTTTGGCAAAGGCAGGTGCTCCCCAGCTATTTCTTGCAGGGGTTAAAAAACTCCAGCTCACCTGCATGACCAACCACATTTCAAGGGTGCTCAGCATGATATATGTGAGATTCTTTATTAGTGTTCAGATCCTATGGTCATTTTGTTAAGACTTCCCAGATAGAACTTGTTGAATTTATTTGCACAGCTTAAGAACATTTCTTCAATTATGAACATTTCCTTGATTTTCTTAAGTTCTACCTGCCTCAGCTGCACAGGCAGGACTGGAGATCTTTTGTAACACAGACATGAAGGAACTCCCTTAAATGTCTTTTGGATATTTTTGAAGAAATTTTTATTCTTTCCAAATTAGAAGGCCTGCCAGATGTTCAAAATGTAACAAAATTCCTAACATCATATTGCTGAGGGTTTCATTGCTATGAAGATGAGTCCAAAGAGAAAAGATGCCAAAAATGCTTTCTTGTCTCCACTTGATATTGGACATGGATATGACAGATATCATCTATGGAGGCTCCTCTCAGTGCAGTGAAATGCACAGATGTGAATATGCAGAAATCTTGACACATTGTCTTCTGATTGGTGAGATGCTAAGATGAATTTGGGCATTATTTAGAGCAGAAAACAGCAACAGTCCAGCAACTCCTTGCACTTGGAGAGCTGACTAAGATAACTAGTGCTCAGCACAAACCCAACTAGGCACAGATAATGTTTGTTCTGGAAAGGATCTGTATCTTTAGAGCTGACCTGGACCTGGCAATGATTTGCACTTGACTATTCTTAGCCATGAGTCATGGTTAGCAGTGACTTGGTTGAATGAGTTGCTGCTACAGCTCCTTCCAAAGGCAGATATGCCGTTGCAGTCTCTCCACTACATTTCTCCAGTCATCATTTCACAGGTTCTTTGAGGCATAGAGCCTCGACCATCTGTGGTCCCACTGGGCCACATTTCCAAAGGTGCTCCACATCTCTGATTGGGGCCGAATCTTCTAAGGAGGTCAGTCTATTGTTCACTGAGCTCTTGAAATTCTGCCCACCATTGTCACAGTGGGAACAGGCTTCCAGCAGTCTTGGAAATCTGGTCCTTATTTAGGAACCAAAAAGAGAACCAAGCTCACAAAAACATGTCAGTGTGTCTGGTTACCGAGTAATTGAAAATCTGCCCTCATTGTGCTTCAGGATTAACTCAGGATTAATAGGCACATTGCTACAGTAAATTGAAAGAAAGGTGAAGCAAGGATAGTAATAATGTAGCAGTATTTCATCAGCAGCCGTTTGAACTGTCATCTTAAAAGTCCTCAGAACATGAAAGGATCATCTAAACAGTCTTGGAATAGAAGCCTGCTGGAGTGAAGTTACGTTACTGAGTCTTTACCAAGGAAAGAGAGGCAAAATTAGTCAGCCTGCATGCAGCGTGATTATCATGATGTTTATATCATGTATTTCCTTTAATCCTTATTTTTGTTAATTTATATATTGTTTATTTAATCTTTATTTTCCTGGTTGCTCTCCTTGCGTCACTGACTCCATCAGAATTAATTCAGGTTTTCTTTTTAGGCTAAACATGGGTCTTTATCAGTGAAGTACTTATTTCCTACTTTATATGTTCATTGCATTTATGCAATTACATCATATAGGTATTTTCATGAAAGCTATGAAAATAGACAAGCATTAAATTACAAGTCCAGTTTTAAAGTGACAGCTACCATAGCACATTAATTTAATTTTCTTGTTGGAGATATTATATTATCTATATGTATCAATGCATGTACATTCCAAACAATTATTATGGAATGTGATGATTTAAATTAAAAGTAAAAAAAGAGCATTTGACACTTGCTACTAAGCTTTTAATTATATGAATTACTGATAAAATTTAAAGTAGATAAGCTAGCAATGTAATACGGTGGTTACACTGAAATGACTTATCCGAACTTTATTAAAAAAAGAAAAAGCAATGTTCCATATTGTTATTAATTTTTCATGTTAGGAAAAAAGACCTTTCTGCAAAATTTGATGTCCCACTTGTTTGCAGAGTGATTTTTTTCAGATCTAGTTTATTCCCAAAATTAGTACATTTTATACCCATTTTTCTCTTTCTGATTATTTTAATATTGTTTTCCCTTTAGTCACTGAATGGTTTTGCATTGGTGGTGAGTGCAGATGGAATGATATTTTATGCGTCATCAACGATTGTGGACTATCTAGGGTTTCATCAGGTAAATATATTGCCTACTATTTACAATACATAGTCACTCTCATTGTGATGACTTTCTTGTAGTTGCTCTTGCTAACTGGCTTTCTAAAATGCAGCACTTAAATTGTTTAGCCTTATCCTTCTACTGTTGATTAGACATACAGTATTTCGGAAATTCAGTTATTTTACTATGCCATTGGAGGATGTATTTCTTTTTTGATCTGACAGGTGAGGATGAATTCCTTGTAATGTTGTTCCTTTTGTAAAGTTTTTGCTAACAGAAATGTGATCCATCATAAAACTAAGATTTAGCTAAAAGTGTTTCTTTTCAGTGTCAGTATAAGATGCTGCTATACATGTACGTTTAGACATATAGACTAGTTGCCTATGTATAACAAATACATTGTAAAGCCACAGAATAACAGAACCATGTAATTGGAAAGGACCTCTGGAGGTCATCTAGTCCAACCTCCTGCTCAAAGTAGATTCAGTTAGTGCAGCTTGATCTGGGACTCATTTGATCAAGGTTTGAGTTTCTATGACCTCTCTGCATGGCATATTCCATTGTTTAACCTCCCTGTCTATAATTTTTTTCTCCTGCTTATATCAAGACTCCGTTTCCCATGTTTCAACTTCTGTCTGTTGCTTCTTGTCCTCCAATTTTGTTCCTTTGAGAAGAGTCGGGCTTTGTCTTCTTTTCACCTGCTTATTTGGGTGATACAGACAGCAGTAAATTCTTCCTGAAGTTTTCCCTTAAGGCTGAACAAACTGTTCTTCTCTTCTGTTACGTTATAGCTCCAGCCCTGTTAGTGCTGTGGTAGTGCTCTCCTGGGCTCACTTCTGTATGCCAGTATCTTTCTTTTCCTGTGGTGCCTAAAATTAGAAATTTGCCTTTGTTGAGCTTATTCAGCCAATTTTTACAGCCTGTCAAGGTCTGAGTAGCCATCCTGCTCTCCCCAGTTGGCATCCACTGCGCTCCTGCAAAGAGTGCACTCTATCCCATTGCTCATTAAAGAATTTAAACAGGGTTGATCCCAGCATTAATCCCTGCGGCATGCCATTTGTCACTGGCTGCTGGTTACACTTTTTAATGATTCACATTTGCATATGCACAAAAGAGTTAAGAATAGAAAGAATAATCTTAGTCTATGAAAACAGAGAGCAGATGCTGTAAAACAAGGGCTTCTGAAGTAGCTTTCCTATATCAATCTTTGCTCTGAAGCTATCCTACACCAGCCATTATTTTAAGCAAAGTATCAATCTGAAGTGTCTCCCCCACTACACTTGCAAATTAAACATTAATTGTTGTAATTATTTCAGACTGATGTAATGCACCAAAACATATATGATTACATTCATGTGGATGACCGCCAGGATTTCTGTAGACAACTGCACTGGGCCATGAATCCTCCCCAGATGTTATCTGGACAACAACTACAGACAGAAACAGGTGGGATTGTGTATGGTGACTGGAAACATAGGCATCACTGCACAAAGGTAGAATTGCACTCAACCTATGCCCATGTCTATTCCGTGTAAAGTCACATTTTTCATTGGAAAGCTGCATAGTGCTCGTTTATAATGTTATTGTCCCATAGATGATGTTTCTTCCCGATCCTTAACTTTTCTAAGGTAGCTTGTGCCATTGAGGCTACAAAGTTGATGTTTCCTTTATTTTTCTCTGACTAATGTGTTTACAGATATACTTACCCATGAACAGCATCCACGTCCATCCTACCAACCTTTTATTCACACTGATTAGGACACCAGCATTCCTCTCATTAGTACAAAAACATCCCATGCAAAAGTTTTCTGTATGGTACCACAATGGCAACATCAATTTCTGCCATCCGTTTTCCCATGCAAAAATTATGCAGGCAGGAGTCAATAGAAGAACAAGTAGGTTTAGCAATGTGCTTTTCCCTCTGAGGTTGCATTTCCTTAGACTGGCAGGTGGATACATGTGCTCAAGGTTTCTCTTGTATGAGGTATGAAGCTGAAATCATGACTAGAGAATATACTGTGGGTTTGAAACTGTTAATTTTATAAAGAATTATTGATCCCAGAAAAATGCATGCATTTCACCAGGGGGTGAAGAAATGATTGAGGAAAGAAATTGAGGAATCACAGTCTCCAAATAGGGGAAGAAGAAACTTGCAAGAAATCCTACAATAGCATTTATGAGGTTCTCCGGAATACAGCCAGAAAACTTCGGTACAATTTCTTGCAGTTTATATTTTTTTGCAGATATCTGAGGAACTTTGCAAGGTTTTGTGGGGGGTACACAGAAAATAAACTGATACAGGTGCATGAATATTTCTAACTATAAAAAATAACAGATTTTTGGATTTTTTGTCATAATACAGTAGAGAGTTCAATGCCTGAGTTCATACTTCTGTACAAATAAATATTTCTTTCTTTTGGGAAATAAGTATTTTAAAAGGTATGCACATGTGTTGTGGTTTAGATCCAGCTGTAACTCAGCACCATGCAGTCATTTGCTCACCTTCCTTTCACCTTCTGGACAGGATGGGGAGGAGAATCAAAACAATGTGAACCCTATGGGTCAAGACAAGAACAGTCCAGTAACTAAAGTATAATATAAAACTGCTACTACTAATAATGATAATGATAAGGGAAATAACAATTGAAGAGAACATAAAAATAAAAGGGGAAAGGGGAAAAAAAAGCTATAAACACAAATGATGCATACTATTGCTCACTACCTGCTGACCGATACCCAGCTCTACCCAAGCAATAATTGGTCCCTTCCTGGTGACTCCTCCCAGTTTATACACTGGGCATGACTTGCTGTGGTATGGAATACCTCTTTGGCTAGTTTGGGTCAAGTGCCCTGTCTTTGCTTCCTCCTGGCTTCCCATGCCCCTCCTCACTGGCAGAGCATGAGAGACTAAAAATGTTCTTGATCAGGGTAAGCATTACTTAGCAACAACTAAAATATTGGTGTGTGATCAGCATTGCTCTCAAACTAAAGTCAAAACACAGCACTGCACCAGCTACTAAGAAGGAGAAAAATAACTGTGACAGCTGAACCCAGGACAACTGGTAGTTCAAAACTGGAAAATGTTTCATTAAAAATCAAGTAGGCAACAGATGAGCATCAGCTAATCAGTCATTGTTAATCTGTTTCTTTTTCCTAGCACTAGCATTTTTGCTTTCATTTTGTCTCTCTTCCTAATGTATTTTTTGTGATCTTTGATCTCAAAACCAGCAACATCTGTTACCCTGCTTTGCACCATGAAAAATCACAAAAACTAAGGAAATAAAAAAAAAAAGTCAAAGTTTCTGAAGAAACTCACCTGAATCCCATTGTAGAGATTTTCTTCTTTTTTCTTTTGGTAAAAGCATATGCAGATGTATCTGTACCTGATGCAATCTAATGTTCGCCTTCCATAAAGTAGGTTTTACCAATTTCCATAAGTTTCTTCAATTGGCTGCAGAACATTTTCATTCCTTCTTAGTGTGATCTGATAAATGTTGCTTCCACTGTCATTCCTAGGAGAAGAATATATTCTCAGTAAATTGTTTAAAGCACAAGAGAATGACAGCATGACAACAGATTATTCTTCGTTTCTAACTCGTTGCTTCATCTGTCGAGTTCGCTGCTTACTGGACAGTACTTCTGGTTTCCTTGTAAGTATAATTTCACTTAGAGAACTGTACTCATGACATACTAGATTTTAATCTCTTCATACAAAAAATACTTCAACATAAATATTGGACATGAATATTGTGGAGAGCCATGGACAAGATACACCTCTCACTTGCTGTGCACTAACAAGTAATACCTAAAGACATTAATACATATAAAAGAGTGATGGGAGAAGAGAGGTTGTAACATTTGAAATTGAAAGAATCTGTAGACTTCTGTGTTTTAAAGCTCTTATGGATTATATCTGTCGTCAGTTTGTGCTAGGCCTAGCACAACGACGGAGAGCCTGAGTTCCAGCGATTGACATGTAAGCACAAAGTATTTGTTTTAAGGAGCAACAATAATAATGATACATTTTCCCTTTTTGTAAAAGGTCCTTTAATAATAAAAAACTGAATTAGAAAGTCTCTCTCACGCTCCTCAAATATCCTTACTGAGAATTGCTCATTTCTACAAATAAATTACTCATTTTCTTGGGACATAAAATGACGAAATATGGCATTTGGAATGAAAATGAGAGTATCAACACGCAGCAGGAAAATGCACCTTCTGTTTCAGATGCTCATTTGCTGGAAGATGAGCTTATTTGGTGTAGGTTTAAACAGCAATTCAGTTAGTCATTTCTGCATCCGTGTTTTAATCGTGGAGCTCCGGAAAAAGCCCAACTCAAATGGACTGATTTTTCCCTGGTCATTTTGTGGTAGGCATTTTTTTTTTTCACTGAGAGGAAGCAGCTTGCTGCTCAAGTTAGTAATTTGATCTCTGCCTCCTGGTTATGTAGAGATTTGAGGCAGGGACAGATAGTTTCTTCCAAACTATGTACTTTGCATCTGGTTATCTTGGGCACATCTTTTCCTTGACATCTGCCTGCACAGCCCTTGGGTTGTGCCAGTCCGTATACTTTCAAGAGAAAGTCCAGGCAAGAAGAGCCTCAGGAACCATCTCACTGGAGAGAACAGAGCATGGAAAAGTAAAAGTTCCAGCTTCAGAGTGAGGCACAAAGGAAATAACTGTTTGCATCACCATACACTGCCTGTACAGAACGTAATACAGAACTTCTACTTTAAATACACAGGACAGACAAAAACAAAAACCAGCCTCAAATGTCTCATTTTACTGTTGATAGTACCTCCATTCACCATGCCTCTGAAATAGCATGGTTTAAATTGCATGAAGAAAATGAGATTCCTAGGTTTAATCCCTGTTTCAAAACTGGTCTTAAACAACATGGTTCATACGTTGTACTATCATTTCAAATGTTTAAACACTAAATGCATAAGGTTTTTTTTTTTTTTTTTTAAACAGACAATGCAGTTCCAAGGCAAATTAAAGTTTCTTTTTGGACAAAGGAAGAAGTCCTCATCAGGAACAGTATTGCCACCTCAGCTGTCATTATTCTGCATAGTGGTACCACTTCTGCTCCCTTCTGTGACAGAGATGAAGATGAAAAGCCTGCTTGTGAAAGCAAAACACAAAGCTGATGATGCAGCAGCAGTGAATACAAAGTATTTTCAAATTGATCTTTTAGCTGTTATCAAATTATATTATGGGCTTTATGTTTATTAAGCATGCAAAAAGCACAAAGTATACTAAATGACTCTCCATTTTAAAACATTTTTCTTAGAAATGTGAATAATTGATATAGATTAAATTACATGATACATAACTATGTTATAATATATAACCTTAATATACCTTATATATAACACATGTTAAGTATAACGTTACTATACGTATAAATTCATAGAGAAATTGGAATGTTGGGACATCTTCCTAACCATCAGAAGTTACCAATGCAGTAATTCATTCTACTGGTTGTAAAAGTAGGAAAGAAAAGGTATTTTACTAACAGTATTCAAATTTCAGTATGCTCTGGTAGCACAATTATTTGGACTTGGGTATTTCCTTATTTTCTTAAATATAACCTTACAGAAATAAGGTCTATTGCTGTGGAGTAAAAAGCTCGTGTCATTGACAGCATCAAAATTTGGCTTTTACTTAGAATATGCTCATGTATGTGTGGATTTACTATCCAGATGGGCAATGCTGGTCTAGTACGTGCATCCTTTTTACAATAATTAAATTACTGGAAGGCCGATTTAATGGACTGTGCAGGTTTTTGGTACAGAATTAGAATGTCATTTCCACTTGCTGCTTTTTTCCATGGCCCAGGTGAAATTAATTGATGATTTGAATTCAGTTTCTAGAACAGAGGTGCTGAACTTAAGTTTGACTAACTAGCTGGATGGTGGCCAGGGATCTGACAAGAATGAAGCACGTATTTAACTTGAGTTTCCTTTGGTTCAGGCCTGAATCATTCCAGCCAGGGATAGTGGGCAAATTTATATAGTAATTTTTTAAATGGTGGTCTTAATAAGGGGAAAAATTGGTAAAGCAGTGTTATGGACTTAGCACTGTTTTGAAGCCTTAATAGGCATTTTGAACTAAAGATTTGAAGAAATCCAGTCAAACTATATGTTGAAGTCGTGCTAATTCTTAAGTGTGATGTACGTACCTTGAATGTAACCTCAATAAGCAGAGCAGAATATACACAGAATTTGTCTCAATTGAAGCAGAAATTTACTATTGCAGATATAGTCAGTCATGAGCAGAATATTCCTAAACATAACTGTTCTTCTTCATTGAATACAGAATTCCAGTCACACACTAGTTTGAGCAAATGAATAATGCAGGAAACAGGGGCAATTATTTAGCCTGGTTACTACATACTTCAAACATAAATTTTTACAAATGGTCAATAGCTTGAAGATGACATTTTTCATAGTATATGGTTCTGCTGTGTTGTCATTCACTGACAAGGAATTTTCCACATTTTCTGTCCTCTACAGTTCCAGTTCCAAAAATAATTCAGGGCTGTGTGAAGGAGCAGATTTGTATGGAAGAAACAGTCAGCATGAAGGTGCCGCTTTCACTAATGTATTACAGATTGCTGAAAACCAAATCAAAGGTGGGTCTGCAAAGTACTGCTCTATTATATACAGTATATGGAGAAGGAAACTTGCCTTTTCTCCTGTTAGGTTTTTCAGGTTTTGATCCAAATGCTGTCTTTTTCTTTCTCATTAAAATCCCTCCTTTGAAATAATACAAAAAAAAAGTTGTCTGCCTCAAAAGATAGTGCTGAATCAGTCTGCTGTTTCAGAGTGGAAATAAATACTGTTAGCCACGTTTACAGGTATATAAGCAATACAGTAAATGCTTAACTTATGCTTTCCAAAAAATGGCAGCACTTAATTCAGTAAGATTATGTGAAAATCTTACTAATTAATGACAACATCTATCCCTCTGTGAGGAAAACTATAACATGTTACACATGATAGTTTTTCCAAAGATCATAAAACATAGAAAGTTAGAAATTATTGTCTTTAAAACTCATGATTTGCTTGCAGCTTTGACTCATGCTTTTCCAGTGTTTGGTTGTGGTTATGAGAGTTTATGTTGTGTTTCAGATTTTACATTGGATAAAATTTTGATGGTGAGTCTACCCCGATGGACAACTTCTTTTTGAGTAGAGTTGTACTCAGCCTTCTGTCATACCTGCTGAAAGCCTTTAACTTCTTTAAAATCATTTCTCTGTTATAGGACTATTTTTCATACACACTTTCTTGTTGGTTAGTACTACTACAGAGAGGGAAAAATTATAATGAACTAATAATATGGAAAAATCCCTGGTTATAGTATAGGCTTTTCCAGTTATTTTTTTAACTCATTTTGCTCTGTTTTATGACATGTTTTAGCTTGTACTTTCCTATGCCGATGATTCCAGGGCAGCAAACAAACGTGTGACATTCACCCATAGTTTAGGTATGAGACTACTAAATATTGCTTGTATTAAAATAGATTTTCTTTTAAATTGTATAGCGAAGAATAATGGAGAAAACGGCATTTCTTTACTCAAAGTTCAAAAAAATGAAGATCACTGGGTCTGGGTTCAAGCCAACACTCAACTTCTGTATCGAAGTGGCTGTTCAGAATATGTCCTTGCCCAACAGCAAATGTTGAAGTAAGTATGTTTTCCAATACTAAAAACCACTCTATATTTCAGGAAAATAATGTATTCTTCATGTATGAGATCTTTGAAAGGCTTTCATGACCTAAGAGAAGAGCTGAATGAGGTTTTAGTTTACTTTTGAAACGGGAATCCAATTTTGTCTTGGATCGTATGAAATGGCTGTTATAATCCTAAACAGTATTTTTTATTTTTCTTCAGTTTTCTTTTCTCCTAAAATTGAATGTAAATACATACTAAACCAGAATACTTCAAAGCCAAAATGCTTAGCTATTGATATGTTTTTACATTCTTGCACAAAAGTGTATTTTGTGGTTTTGTTTTACTTGCAGCTGAAACTCTCTGCTGATTCAGTGTCCTAGTTTTTCTACTTTTAAACATTTTATGATGTTAAGGTTGGGTTTTGGGGTGTTTTTTTTTGTCTTTATGAATCACAGTTGAGTTCATGTTTTTAGTCCTGGGTGTGCAACTTAATCAAAACAAGGATGCTCCTATTCATTGTATGTTTGTAGATAGATACATCTAGTTAGCTGTAGGCTCAGCCTTGGATGGGAAGCTAATCTCACAGATTTGCAATCAAAGAGGACTTCTCCACTGTGTTTTACCATTCCCTCCCAAATTGGCTTTTCTTCCTTCCCCGTGTGGTTGTCTGTTCCAGTTCTTGTGGGCCTTGTTGAGGCATCCCTTTAAGCTAGTCTGAGGGAAGAGATAGCTAGTGGACTGAATGTGCAGGAGACAGGTGTACATAGCCACCATCTGGCCCAGTGGAAAAAATGTGGCTGATATCACTGATTTTTTTTTCCTTTAGGATGTCTCAGAGGTGGAAAAAAAAAATGAACAAGTCTTTGAACTTCCAGAGTAGCTATCCCTTGCAGGCAGCCTGTCACCCACTAGCTACATGAATAACAGAAGAGCTCCCATCTGAGGGTGGTGGAACTCTTCAACTTTACTAGGACAGCACAAGCCTCATCTTGTTGTGTGAGAGAATGAACTTCTATTAAGGAACAGATTAAAAGTAGATGTTTCTTATATTCAAGTCTCTACCTCTAAAAGGATTTTTGTGCATTTAAGCATGCTCTTTGATCATAGAATCATAGAATGATTTGGGTTGGAAGGGACCTTGAAGCTCATCCAGTTCCACCCCCCCTTGCCATGAGTAGGGACAACCCCCACTGGACCAGGTTACTCAAAGGCCCATACCACCTGGCTTTCCATAGCTGAACACAGTAATCCAGATGGGGTCATTTTTACTCTCTGAGTGGTTTAAATCCTTCCTTTGTGCTTGATAGCTCCTTCACACTGATGTGTTACAAGATCTGGCCATGGAAATTATATTTAGTTCTGTCTTCCTGATAGCCTACAGTAGACTTCATCTTTACTACTATTCTTTTGGAGTTCTTTTTTTTTTTCTAAAAATGTATGCTGTGATCCTGGAAACATGCACACATACATTCTTTTGGAGAATTTTAACTAGATGCTATTTCACTGTAAAAATCCTTCACTTGGCATCTCAGTTTTTGTGATGAGTGCATTTTCATCAGTCCATTGCTTGCTAATTAATCCATTTCCTGAGAAGCTAGTTCTGCAGCAAACTTGTATTATTCCATTTACATATCAGGACTGTAGGTAATGGTAATAACAATATCCATTAAAGGAATGAAAATTTTTAATATCTCATAAAAAAAAAAAAACAAACAAACAAAACAAAAAAAAAAAAAAAAACAAAAAAAAAAAAAACCAAACCACCACATTCCCCTTTCTTGCTCTATATTATTACAATGGGACATTCTCTCTTTGTAACAACATGGACTCCCTCTACTGGAAAATCTTATACTTGCACGTTGAGTCCATACCCAAGGCAGCAGTTTTTATTAGCGAGCTAGGAAAATGCTGCCTAAACTGCCTACTATCTCTCCAGGTTTTCATGCTCCTTTCTTATTGAGAAGTTCACTTACTGCTCGGGGAGGGAGGTGGTGTTTTTGTAGCACTGATCCTGCCTGGTCTGGAATCAGCACATTAGTGAATTCAAGAGAAATCCTGAAGATTTGAACACTATCTGCATCGGACTGGAAATGCTCAGGCAACTTTGTCAGACAGAGTTTTTTGTAATACTGAGCTCTTCAGCTGGAGGTCATGGAAACTTAATCCATTGGCCATGTTAGAAAATGAAAGGCAGCATAAATTAAGTTTGACATGTGAAACAAATCTATGCTCAATATGAACATCTATGGCTATTCTGGGTGCTTAATTTTGGCATCTTACTTCCTCTCATCTAACTTTGCATTTTCAAAATATAGGACCTCCTGGTTCTCCTTCAAATCATTTTGATCAGAAAATTCCGTGTCCAAATAATTCTTTGTTAACAAAATGCCTCTCCTTTAAGATACTCTTCGCATTGTATCTCTAGATTTTTCTACACACAAATACTTTTTAGATAGATTTTAAGGGAAGAACAGAAATGTAAGTTAGTTACCATACTCTACTACAATATTTAAGGTCTTTATGAACTGTGTGCCTGAAATGGAAGAGTAAATTCATGTCAGAATTTAAATGAAACAGTGCCATAGAAAAGGTAGCTGTGGACACAGTGACGTCCAGATACATGCATGTTTTTTCCCCTTGAACAAATGCAAAGGTTATATGGACAAGAGTGTAAGAGACCCGTATTAAGTTAACAACAAAATATTGCTTGTAACATATGTTGATCCACTCCATTTTTATACTAGAAAATGCCCATTTAGAAACCTCTGATTGACTGTTTCGTTTTTTTTTTTTAACTGTTATTGAAAGGGAGGAAGATGAACAACTGAAGATACTAAGTGGTTTTGCCAGTTTGAAAGGAAACCTAGAGGGGCTTTCCTGTAACAGTACCATTGAAACTCTGGGCCAGTGGAAGCATATTAACTGGACAGCAGTAAAAAATGAACAAGATAATGTAAAAGTGAAGTTTGAGCCACATACAAACGGTGAGTGTTTTATGCAAGAGGAACCTCTCAGTTCCAACACATCAGTTTTAGGTGTTCAAAACAACTGCACCGGAAACAGTAGCTGGGCTATAAGAAACTCAAGCTCTTGTTCTGTGAGCCAGCGAATTAACCCATGTTCAAACAGGAGAGCTGGATCATTCTACAGCAGAGACCAAAGCTTCTTAAATTTAGCATCAACTTGCCCTTCCCACTGGGGGAGCACAGAAAGCTGCCAGTCTTACTCAGGTGTACAACAGCGTTGTGTGGAGAGCTATGCAACAGACCATCTGAAAATGCAGAGACCATTTATATCCTCAGAGTCTTTCTATGACACAGCCTTTCCCTTGGAGATACCTATCAAAACGGAATATGATTCTGATTCTGAAAACATTGCTGATAACTACCTGATGTCTCAAAACCGAGCCTGGGTGGATGAGAATGGCTCAGTGAGGAAGCAGGTGTTTAGCTACCCCAATAGAGTACATCTCAAAACAGAACTGGACCTCTGCGAGCCAACCTCACCTTGTCAGAAGCCACGGCACTGCCTTTACACACCACATAACTGGCAGTGCATCGTAGCAAACCACCCCAACAACCTAAACCTGAACAGATCTTGCAAGGGTTCACGCAGCAAGGAGGTGGCCCCGTTTTACGCTCAGAACTCCTCCGGGTGTTCAGAAAGCATGCCTGACCTGACGCATATGGCATGTTATGGCCACTTCTACAGCTCCAGCTCAGGAGAGGAGAAAGAGCAGAATAATGAGGGCTTTAAAATGCCATGTGAATTTAAAAACCCCTGCTTGGTTCAAGCAATCAAGCGTGAACCCCTGGATTCTCCACCATTGTCCAGCAGTGGACAGAACAGGGTACACACAAGCTTCCCTGAAACTACATTAGCAGGTCCTGTGCCTCATAAAACCACTGAATGTACATTTTTACAATAGATTTTATAACATTTGGAGTATTTATAATGTTAAAGGCATGAAGTTGCAGATTCTCTTCCAGTTGGGTTAAATAATTTCCTAAAATTAAAAGCCAGTGCAAAGATTTTGCGTGTGTGTGTGTGTGCGTCTGTGTATGAGAAAAAAGGCACAGATACACACACATCATATACCCTGTACTGCCCTGCTACCCTTCTCTTTGTGATCTTTGGAAAGAAAGAATGATAAAACCTCAGGCACAGAAAAATAATCACTGCTTACTGCACAGGTATACATGCTAATTTGTCTTTCATCATCTCTCCTCTCATGTCTACAATTCATTGCCAAGGTCTAGCTATTTCTGTTTCCTGCCTTTGTTCTGTTTGGTTTTCTGAAGCTGACATTGATGTCTCTGTGCAAACATAAAATGTTCATGGTCTTCAGTGTGGCCAGTTTACCTTAGTGCTTTTTGTATTTTTAGGTTTTTGCTATTCTAGTAAGAAGCATTTGCTATTCTTTTATCTTGGCATTAAACTGATGGCAACAGGATAGCATTAATTAGAACAAATTACTTTCATAAAATGCATTAGAAATTATTTCACTTCAAACTGAATTTCTTACCAAGTTTCCTTCATAATATGATGTTTTAGTAGCCATATTTTTCCATTCTAAAGCTATCAGCCTTTCATGTTGCTGCTTGAAAGACTGAACAATGGAAAGTTATCCACTTCTGTGAGTTACCAGTGTTGTAAAATGTACATGAGAAGAAAATAATTCCCCAATATTTATTTCTGTTACTTGTAATATTAACAAAGGAAATGCACTTTTTAATGTGATAGTGTTTCTTTGATTGATTACAGCTTGTTAGATATTCTCACCTGACATCAAAACCAAACACCACACTAAGGTTACATATCTTATTTTCAAAAGCATCCTAGTTTCATTCCCAAAAGAAATCTTAATCTCTTAAACCATGAGTTAACTGGAGGATGTATATATTCCAAAAGCACAAAGTGTTTTTGAAAACGGATCTGATGCTTTCCTTTGAACCCAGGCAGTAATGTATTTCCACCAAAAAAAAAAATAAGTACAACTTCTGTTTTGGTTTTTATTATTGTTGTAGTTTGACTCCTGCACTAACTTTTGTTTTAAAATTGCACTATGTCAACTTTATACCAACTTCACGTATATAAAAACCACATCATTTAAAAAAAAAAAAAGGCAAAAAAAAAGCTTAGATGTATATGTGCTTTTTTTTGAAAGAAACCCTATAATGAATGTTCTCTTTTTCAAAATATTATAAATAATTATAACGTCTTAATTTCTGTATCTACTATTCACTAAGGGCATGGCTTTACATGCCAGAACAGTGGCACAAACTTCTCCCAAATGCTATAAATATGTGCGATGTGTGTAGTTTATGGGGAATGTTTGTGCACCTGGGAGGCTGCTCTTCTCCAAGACTGTCTTCTCTGATAGAAATTATTGGCTGTACATTAGAGTTGGTAGAGGTAAAGATTACATTCTTTGCAAGTCAGTTAAGTGCTTATGAGCAATAGTTTGATCTGAAATGCTGCACTTTACACTGAAATGGTACCTTTTGATGGCTGTCCTGCAGAAGGGAGTATTCTCAGCCAAAAGACAAGGGTCCCCAGTAAAGAGGGATAATAACGTCTTACTGTAGCTCGAATTAATTCTGCCATAGTCCACCTGACCATAGCTAAACCATGAAAACATTTTTTTTGTGTTTGAGGTAAATCAGTTCCCTGTTGGCTATGTGCTGCCTCTTACTTAAGATAGTCTTGAGATACTTGCTTTAATACTGCTGTCAATGGGTGCAGTGCGACATCAGACCGTGTTCTGAAGTGAGACTACGATGGTGGAATTTACATGGCTCTCTGGTAAGCCACTGTTCACATCACATAAATTCAAGAAAAATTGCAGAAATACATACAGGCAAGCAAACTGGCTACTCATGTAGAGCAAGACTGCTGGAAAGTTGCTCATTTAATTCCATGCTTGGACTCATTGTCGCATCCCTCCGAGAGAGAGTACCTGGGCCTGGTTTTGCACTACCTTGCACCTTATCTCATCATTTACATTGATGTAACATGACATGTAAAACACTGTTGTCCTAATCTGGATGTGCTGGTGCCATTTTACACAATGCAAGTGTTTAAATCAGGTGCAGCTCTGTAGATGACAGCACCATGGAATGCCTCATCTGTGCTTAAAAGTATTTCCTGACATGATTACAATGGGACATCTATACCAGACAGATTTCTCTCTTTGGTGTGGAGCAACAGAAGTTCTCTACAGGTCATTCTGTTACAGAATAAAGGCTATTTTGTTAACATAAAGATCTACTTTAATGCTTTCTTGGTTTACTTTAATTTGGATGGTTTTTCTCATGTTTCCAACAAACCCAGACATATTTTTATACATCTTAATTGATATTATAGAGTTAGATGAAGCTTCTGCATGTAAAAGAATCTAATTTAAGAGATGTAACAGCCTTCTTCTAGGAGGATGGATGAACTTGTGACTCAAAAGTGAGATGTCACGTTCCGACTCCCAACTGTGTAAATGCAGTCAGATTTGCTTCCATATTGTTCCATAAAGTCTGAACCCAAGGAAAACACACTAATCTTGCACATCAGATTTGAATTTGGCCCAGTTAATCTATGGCCGAGTAGTTATTCCAGGTCTCACATGAAAAAATATGGTATCAGTAGAATTCTTTCTAGGTTACCAGACACATCCAGCAATCACCTAAGAACTGCGCTTATAAAGTGATCAGCAGTTTAACTTCTTTTTTGACAACTGCTAACCACTGTTGATATGTTACTGTGATAGTAAGCAAAGACCAGTTCCCTCAGTCCCTCATGTTTAGCCCTTATGCTTAATGAGCTGGTATTTGTATCCCTCAAACATAGCCCGAAAGTCTGTTCTAACAGCCTCCAGATGAATTTACTGTAACTACAATAAAAAAAGTATTCTTGCAGAAGAAATTCCTAGTCAAACACTTCACCTGATAGGAACTTGAAGCATAAAGGCTGAAAGAAATGCCTTTCTTTTTCCAGTGTGTGCTTCTAACACCTGACTGATGACAATATTCAGACTTCCTAAGCCATAAATACTCCAGAGGTTGAAACAGAATGAACTCATGAATTCTGGTGTTCAGGGATATTTTTTGATATTCATCCATAAATTTTTGATATGGAAGGTAAAGGCTCATGTCTCTAAAAGGATGCGTCTTCCTCTGAGATGTTACTCAGTCCACAGAGAGCAGAGACTACTATCAGTGCTAAAGCTGCTGAATAAGGTCTTGTCTATACTGTGAATGTGGCCTGATTTACCCGTCAGTGGACGGCTGTTGAGCACCATATGAATGCTAGTCCAACCGAAGTACATCATCACGAGCACTATTTTTACTGAAAAACAACCTGATTTGAGCTAAGGGCAAACTTGTCCAGCAAAAAGACTGGATTTTCCTGCTGCTTATAAGGTTTGCTGGGATGCAGTTACCAGTGGATGAAACTGGGGAAGACCTGTAGATAACATTACCAATCATTTATATTTACTTCAGACAACCTGAATTCCAAAGTAGAGCTTTGTTTTGAAAATCTGAGTGAAGGCAGCAGTGTGCAAGGGGTAAGCTGGTTTCAGTTGGTCCTCAGTTTAGAGATACAGCTACTGAAATGAAAGATCAAGGGACTGTACCTATAGTCTCTGCAGGAAAGACTGTCTTCCTACACCTTTATTGTAATGCTGTAATGCAAAGTATGTCTATGGTTTAATCACCCTTCATTAGAACACAGTGATGTATTCTTAAAATCTGTAGAAATTAACTATCTCTGTGTGTCATAGGGAAATCTGACATTTGTGCATCAGCCAGTTCAGTAAGACTTTGGGTGCTGATCTTTGGATGGTATAGAAATCAAAAGGGCATGTGCAATTCTGCAATTTCCTAGTGCTTAAAATACTTATACGAGAGGCAACAAGCCTGATGCAAAGAATATTCTGTGGGATAAGGTCAGCTTCTGCTGCATAAAAATCTTTCTAGCTCCTGATATTAAAGCCATACTAGAACTGAAGTAGTACAGCCTCACTCACTGTAGTTACTTCAGAAAAGCCATTGAATTGTCGTAACAGTGCGTGATGGTTTTTTGGAATAGTTAAAAATTAACCTACCTACAAATACATACATTGCCTTAGGTAGTGGGAAAAAGTTAACATACTAATTTTTTTTCCATCAGTGTGATAAAACTAAAAAACACAATCTCAGAATGATGGTGGTATAGAGCCGTTGTTCTGTTTTTCTTGTCTTTTCTTTCTGCTCCTTTCTTCTCTTTCTCCCTACTGTCCTAGCATAAACATTCAAAATGGAAAGACTCCTCTGATTAAATTGAGACAAAACCTCTAAACCTAAACCAGACTGTAGAAATTTTTTTTTTTATGGAAAAGGAATTTCTACCCATAGTGTTTCTTCCTGTCTTTTAAATCTTGCAAAATCCTGTGTGAAATCACGTGTCACAACTGAAGCAGACTTCTGCAATGTGGGTAGTGAGCAAAGTGATTCTGCAGGTGGCCATGCTCAGTTTGTAGTCACAAGGCTTTTACCTACCTGAAGGAGGTTCAGAGGAAAGGGCTGCTGGTAGCTTATGTTCACAGACACCACCACCCTGACAAATACATCCTTACTGTGTTTGAGCACACATGGCATATGCTCTTCTCATTACAAATGCATTTTCCTATCATGCTATCAGAAATGCTTCTGAACAAATGCATTTGTTCGTATATATCTGTATACACAAATATACTAAACCCACAAAGTAGTAAAAGATAGCCAAACATACAGACATCCAAGCACTTGCCTATGCTTAGGCAAAGATTTCATTTGGATAGAGGTTTGGAGGGAAAGTAAAAAAAATGGATTAAGACAGATTTTTGGGAGAAAGATGGATACATCGCTGTCAAAGAGTAATTATTCTGTGACTACAGCATGAATTCTCCACCCACCGCTAATAACTCTGATCTGGAATCATGTCCTTATTTTTAATGTAGAACCGAATTTGTAACTTTCCATGCTGAAAACAGTTTCTTAAAAACAAGGATTGCAGTAATTCAGTGCTAAGTTGTGCTTCTCAATCAGACTCAAAACATCATTCTAGGAGGCTTGAAGTGCTCCTGCTCCTTTCCTGGGGTTAGTCTTTGAAATTCTGGTAAATTTAGTGTCCGCATTAACACTCTTGCTGCTGGCAATTGTGGCTCAGTTGTGCAGCTGGTGCTCTGACTGTGCAGTCTGAAGTTTCTCAGGATTTCCTTGATGCAATGGGGCTCCATGGACAGCTGCATAACATCCAAAACTTCCAGTTTCACATTTTTACTGTTAGAATTATGGTATTCCAATGACTAATACAAAAACATGGCAGAAGGCAATGGAAAGAACACCAGCTGCATAACTAGCCTCAGTAATTGTATTTAACTAATCAGAGGCTATGCTAAAAAAGTCAGCTAAAGCACTGGTCTGGAGCTCCATATTTTTGCACAGGAGGGTGCCATAGGAATCGTATCTCTGTCTTCCTTCTGAATCTCATGTTATCTTTTGTTCATTTAGAATGTGAGATAAGAAGAGGCAAGCATCAACTCTTGTGTTTTTAAAAAATCTTTTCTGAGATCAAACTTCAAAAGGGCAAAAGTTATCTCAATTCCCAGTAACAGTATTCACTTCTCTTATCATAAACATCAAGATTTCTCCTCTTTGTAGTCAATAAACTTCTTTCTTCTGAAGACTCCTTCCTCACATATCTTCCCCCCTACACAGCTATTTAACAAAACTAAAGAACATTTTCATTCTTAAAGGCAGTTGTGTCCATCAAAAAATCCTCCTTCCTCTAACTCAGTATGAAGCATTAGTGCAATCTCATATTACCTCCCTACCATCCTTAATAAGACGGAAGCACTCATTAACTACACAGAACTGCTACAATAGAAAATAGGTTGCTTCGTTGGTGAAACATCCTCTCTTAAGGGGACTGTACTGCCAAGAAACTCTGAGCAGTTTGGTTCCGCAGGTACATATCACAGGATGGTTTGGGCTGGAAAGGACCTTAGTTCCAACCCCCTGCCATGGGCAGGGATGCTTCCCACTAAACTGGGTTGTTCAAAGCCTCATCCAGACTTGAACACTGCCAGGGACAGGGCATTTACCACTTCTTTAGGCAACCTCTTCCAGTGCCTCACCACCCTCACAGTAAAGAACTTATTCCTTATATCTAACATGAACTTCCCCTGTTGCCAAATCCTTTTGTGTTTAGGCATGGTCCCTCTTTCAAAAAATCGTTTTCTCCTTTTTTTTTGCTTTTTGCAGTTTTTTCTACATGTGTTCATTCTTTCACTGGGCAATTGCACTTTTAATTTGTATTTTATTTTAAGAAGGGTATGGAAGCATTACACAATGTGTATAATGGGGTGTTTTCAATTAGCCCATTTTAGATTTTGAGATTAGAACCACAAAATATCATCAAGCATTTTAATGTGACTCCATGTAAAGGCCTCTGTTACAGAAATGACCATGAAAAAATATCATCATTCATCTTGAAAGGAGGCATTATGTACCATCAAACTGTAATAATCCTGCATTGAAAGTGCCATTCGCACTCTTCTTGAAGAAACACAGTGGAGAACATGGAGATCAAATGTTGGTTTTGGCCTAACTCATGTTGCATGATCCCCAAAATTCACAGCACGTTTCTGGAGGGGACACAGAAATGACCTGAGCATCACTGAAAACGTATATACCAGTTTGTGCCCATTCCATGTGCATTTAGGCCGGTGATTCACGTGCTGGTTGCTTTGACAGCTCAAATACTGAGGCCAGCCGATAGCGGGCAAGCACAGCCCCAGCCCCAAAGGCTGCCTTGGAGAAGTCAACCCAACCACAGTTAACAGGAATATCTTTGGTAACATGTAACCTAATCATTATCGACTATGCTGCTTCATATACAAGTATAATAGAGGTCCAGGTATATCACTAGCGGGCTATTAAAAAGCAGGCAGTAAATCGTGGATTTGGTATTTTGGCATTTTGTTTAAAAACCAGTGCACTTTTCTGTTGATTAATTTTTTTTTTTTTTTTTTTGTGTTGTTTTCTCAGCCTGCTTTTAGAAGGAACTTCCAAATGTATTTCTTAAATTATATTTTACATTTATTGCCGGTCGGAAGTGTAAAGTCAAGACATCTTAAAATAAATATTTGCATTTAAATTAAAGCCGTTGCCGAGTGCGTTGCGTGCCCCTTTCCCCAAATCCCGCTGCCGCGCCGCCAGCCGATCCCTGCCTGTTGTACGGGATGCGGGGGGGGCGGCAGTTATTTTATGGCCCGACAGGGGTCGCCAGGGAGCCACAGGGGAGGGACGGGAGGGCTTCGGTTCCCCGCCTCGCGCTCGCTGTGCTGGCTTCCCATTGGTGGAGACGGGTGGCTTCTTTTCTATTGGCTACTTGTCAATCACGGGGCGGGGCCTTGAAGGGGGTGTGCTTGCTGCCCGGTTCGGTTCCCGGTTCGGTGCGGAGCAGCTGATGTGACCGGTGGGTGAGCGGTAGCTCTTAGGTGGCAGTGGAGTTGCGCACTTGGTGATACTGCTGTTACTGGCCCGGCTGGGACTCCGGTAAGGACGGTGGCAGCGGGCCTGAGTGGGCTGTACTCGCTGAAGCGGACACCAGGGGGCAGCGGGTGAGACCGGCGCTGAGGTACCGGCGCTGAGGTACCGGCGCTGAGGTACCGGCGCTGAGGTACCGGCGCTGAGGTACCGGCGCTGAGGTACCGGCTGGCGGGGAAGGCGGAAGCAGCGAGGCATGTACGCGGCTGGAGAGCGGTGCTCTGTGGTGGCCGGCCTCTCTGTGAAACCTCTGCAGACAGGCGAAAGGGAGGGTGCCGTTGTCCGAAGGCTTAAGGGTGTAAAGATGTCCTCGTGATAAAAGATGTTCCAAGGCGTTTCTAGATAAAGCCACTATTTAATTCACGCAACTAATGCTTCCCTCGTGTCTTCAGTTGTTTGCTGAAAAGTACGTTGTAAGCAAGAGCTGAAATTTTTTCTCACTATATGCAGTGAACCAGTTTTGCAGGATGAACACTGTGACTGAAGAAATTAAGACAGAAGATCGCAAACTGGAATCTGAGAAAAGATACTCTACTGTGAAGTGAGTGTGTTTCTTGATGACTTTTCAGAATGCATGGTAAAGTGCAGGCCTGAGGTATTAATGTCCATGCTCTCAGGCATACAGACCTAGCTGCGTGCCAAACTTGTGAGAAGTCATTAATGTGGAGGATAACATGGCTGATTCCTGGAAGAGCTACTTGTCTTAGGATTTGGTGAATTCAGTTTGTTCTTGAGCAATCAGAGGTGCAATATAATGGTCCTTAATTGTAATCTTTTATATCTCTGTAAAGTGTTTCTTGTAAGTGACTATAAAGGCTTATTTATCTGTGAAGCCTACAACTCTGGGTCTGAACATGCTAAATTTGTCAGTCATGTTTCAGAGATGAATTTTTCTCTGATCCTCTTAAGTTTCTGGGACAATATGTCAAGAGAATAGGCAATGTTAGCATATATTAGTCATTGCTTTTTTTTTTTTTTTTTACTAAAGATAGTCAGAAATAATTGTAGGTCTGTATTGACTTCCATTAATTGTTTTGGTGTATGTGTGTCTGTGGATCTTAATGAAATGCAAATGTCTTACTCTTGTTTTTCTGATCCTTTTTATGTAACAATGAACAGAATTGCAGTTGCTCTAGGGCATAATTTTGTTTCTGTTCCTTTCTAGTCACTATGTGATTACCCCTTTATGTTGGCTTTAGAAAACTAAGAATCCAGAAGGTGGTGGCAGGCGGGGAGGGGAGGGTGCGCTTTTAGAAGATACGTACCACCTGGTGTATTTAAACATTTATTTAAGTACCATTTGAACAGGTTTGCACACTATTTCAAGTCACTTTAGTGGTATGCTACTCTCCTAAATGTCACACAAATTGTACTGTTTCAGCAAAAGAAGACTTTGAGAATTATGCTGTAGAAACAGATGGCTTTCCAGTTCTTATAACTCGACGACTACAGAATATCTATAGCATAACTGAAGGTGTGCTTTCAATTTGTCTTTTTAGGTTTGTAAAATTCCATGTATGAGTTCTATAAATCTTCAGTCACACTACTGTGGTGCAAAGCATAGAAAGGTAAGCTTTTTCAATAAAAAACCACATATGTATACAAGTTTAATAATTTGTCAGCCTTATGAAGTTCAGTAATTGATTTCACATGGCTTCAAGTGCATGTTTAACTTACTGGGAGATCTGTAACAGTAATTTGCTTGTAAGCTCCCAAAAGATGAGGTGGGAATCTCACAACTATGTAACTAAAATCCATACCTAAAGGTAAATGTGTGTTAATTGGGAAGTTAACACTTGAATTACACGGGACTCACAGATAATGAAAGAATGCATACTTATGGTTTTGGATACCATTAATAAAAGTATTGTTCTGTTTCCCAGATCTACATAAGTTGCCTGTGCTAAAAGCTAAAACTAGCTGACTTGTTACTTTGATTGTAACATCAGTACAGATTTCTTGCAGGAGTCTACATAAGCTTAGCTACCAAGTTCTAAGGTTCTGTTTGTTTGTGCCTCATTAGCAACTTCATGGTTTACTACCTTGTTCTGTGCTTAAATTATTAAACAGAGTCTTGTGATGATGTATTTGGAATTGGGGTTTTTATTAATGTTGTTTCACTGAACTAGTGATTGGTGATGATTATTTTCTTTTTAAAATTCCACTTTCTCAATCTGTTGAGACATACTCAGTTGTCTGTACTTTTCTCTTAATTAGTGTTGCTGTCTGGTATTGTTGTGGGACTGAAGTGTCTGCCCTAATTGTAGAATGAATGAATCACAGTATGGTTTGGATTGGAAGGGACCTTAAAGATCATCTGGTTCCAACACCCCTGAGGTGGGCTGGGACACTTTCCACTAGACCAGGTTGCCCAAAGCCCTATCCAGCTCTTACAGGGATGAATCATCCACAGATTCTCTGGGCAACCTGCTCCAATGCCCCGCCACCCTCACAGTACAAGATTTCTTTAGGACATCTAATATAAATCTACCCTCTTTCAGTTTAAAAGAATTCCCCATTGTCCTACCACTACCTGCCCTTGTAAGAAATCCCTCTCCAGCTTTTTTGTAGGTTCCTTTTATGTAGTGGAAGGCTGCTGTAGGGTCTCTCCAGAACCGCCTTTTCTCCAGGCTGAATAAGCCCAACTCACTCAGCCTGTCTTCATAGGAGAGGTGCTCCAGCCTTCTGATCATCTTTGTAGCCCTCCTCTGACTTGCTAGTACAAGGTCTACAGCCTTCTTGTGTTGGGGGCCCCAGAGCTGAATGAAGTCTTCCTGGAACACGGAAGATTAACTGTAATAATGTATTTCTCAAGTATTTTCTCTTTCAGTTGTCAATGAGGGGCCTCCTTATTTTAAGACAGATTAATAGTATTTTGTTACCTGCTTGCTGATGTCTTTAATAGCATTGACTCCTATTTGAATCAGTGGCTCCACTTTCTCCTAACGCTTTTCCCCTCCATGTTTGTCTTGTTCCCTGTTGATCACGTAAAAATGTACAGTACTGTCATATTTTTCATATCTTGCCAAATGTTCTTGCCTGATGGAAGGAGTTCCTTTGGTTTTGTGATTGTTTCTTTTTACTTCTTAGCTAACATTCATAGTGATCCAATTATTGCTCTTTCTCCCTTTTAAAGTAGCAAACCTAGTGATTGTTTCTTAGGAAATCTGCGTTAGTTTTCCTTCTGTTTCACTCTTGGAATTCAGTAGATGCTAGGCTACATCTGTCAAATCAGCTGTCAAATTAGATCATTAACACTTGCATTCTACAATTCATGAAATTTAAATATAGACATTCTCAAGTCTTTGCTTAATTTACAAGGTATTAGGTAGTATTTGAATTGTGTATGGTGTACCTCTTTAGAGTTCATGTAGTTTCTGTCGCTGGGAGTTGATTCTTTATTGTGCCAAGAGTTTGTATTTCTCACTGGCTTCAGTGTTTGGGATTATGATGCTGTGTCCTTGAACTGGGGCTTGAGTAATAATCAGAACACACATTTGTGGTTTTTTTTTTCTAGCACTGATAATTCCTGAAGCCATACTCCTGTAAAAAGTACTGATGGGCAAATGATTGTGGGGTATGGAGACCACAGTACAAGGCTGTGTATATCTTGTGCATTGAGTGCTTTATGACATGTATAGTTGCATACTGGCAAGTTTTGCAGTTTTGTTACTGAATAGCTATTGTGGGTAGGAGATTGCTTAGACAATGTGCATATAGTTCTTAGCTCTTTGGAAACTGCAATTGGCTTGCATTATATAATTCAAGAAATAGTTGAATGTTGCTTTTAGCCATTATGGTAAAATGGTTATAAAGCAACATTTATATAAAGTTTACTAATGCTTTTCATTTAACTGAGTCGATAAGAGTAATGGGAAATACTATGCATGAAGTGTGGGTTGTTTTTTTTTTTTTTTTTTTCTTTTACATCTGAGAATAAACCTAGGCCTTTGAGGGAGCAGTCCTCAGATAAAATACACCTGCTGTATATATACCTAGAATATGGTGGTATGTGACGTATTTTATTCTGGTTTTGCAAATATGTGTTATTTTTATTGTTTAGTATGCTAGAGAGGAAATCCTGGAGTGGAATATCTTTTTCCCATCTATTTTGAACAGCCCTTTTCAGGTATGGCACTAGCAGAAGAGCATTGCCTCTTCTGTGAACTGTATTTGGAGCAAAGGTGAAGATTGTTCTGGTTCTACCAAGGATTCAAGGTTCTTCGCCCTCCCTTCATATCAGGGAATAGATAGGGTAGAAATGCCTACTGTGTTCAATAAGGAGAGGAGTTTATTAAAGACTCTAGAACCTCATTAGAAACAAGGAATATTCAGATCTGTAACGTGTGACTAGTTTTTGTCTTCAGTGTCCCGGTGTTCTCATTTCTGCTATACCTCTTCCCCTGATTTCTCTGTGTCAGAACCTGAGGTTGAAAATACCTGAGGTACAGGCAACTTTTCTGTCCTTTTGTATGGTGTTAAAAGCAGCCATGCTGGAAAAGCATTTTAGTTGGACATTTTTGTGTTGGTACTTGAATTTTAACATAGCTAGGTTTTAGTCAGAGAAAAATTGCCTTACTGATTTATTGTTAATGTTTGGTCTCAAGGAGTATGCTGTTACGATCTGCAGTTTATCTTCATGCCTCTTATCTCCAAAGAGGCTTAAACTGTAGAGCTTTGCTTTTGCAAAAAATGCTTTATTTGCTTAGTATGAACTTGAAAAATTGGAATAAGTATTTTTTCTGTGTATTGGCTCCTGACATCTAGCTGATATGATTTCAAGAGTGTGTATGTTTAGGAACAACTGAGTTATGTTTACATAATACTTAACTGCACATGAATCTGTTTTGTTTGGTAACCTGTGAACTTGAATTGTGTGGAAAACTAATTAATGCAGTAGCTCTTACAGATTAAATTGTGTGTGGGAGGTTTGAACTCTAAAACCCAGCAGTTTTTAAGTTTTGGCTTCTCAAAGATAGAGACTTTGGTAAAAGTTACCCTGACTTTTCATAGTCTTAGCTAAAAAACAGCTGTTGCAACTTGCTTTACAACACATGACCCAGGTCAGAGAATCAGTTTCTTTTGTGAGATTCTAAATTCCTATTATAGTTTCCTTTAGCCTCAGTTGTGGAACTCCTAATATTAACAGCAGTAATCAAAGTGCAGTCACAGTTGATTTGCTATCAGTGGTCAGGAAGAAATTCTTTGCGCAGCAGCTCAGTTGCTAACGTTTTCTACACTGAGAAGCTAGGTATTATCAGCTGTTTGTTTTAAAAACTTAGTAGAATTTTGTGTAAAGTAACTACAAGGGAGGCTGCCTGTATTACAGGCTTATAAAATCTGGCTGAGTTTACAATCATCACTCACTGTCTGTGGAGATACTGGGATTTAGGTAACTTTTTGTAGCTGCCATGTAAGAACAGCAGTTTGGCTTAACCAACTAGCAGGTGTGTCAGTCTTGCTTCCTACTGAATTGTTGCAATGATGTGCAGCATCTCTTTCATGCCACTGAATACTAAAAATAGAACACTGGACTCTTTGAACTGCTCTGAGCAGACAGCTGCCTCACTAGTAGAATGATCACACTCATTGTTTCATTCTTCTAAAAGGCAAGTTTGTGGTTTTGTCAAAAAGTTCTCAAAATTATTTTTTTTTTTTTTTAGTTATGTTCTGAAATAGAAATTTGAGTTTCTTTTTTCCTTACATTCCACCAGAAGCAATTTGTTCTGGATTCAGCTGCTAAAAGTCGCTTTTCCTGTTTTTCAGGACATGTATGAACTTTCAGGATATTTGGCTAATCTTAAAGTTTTGTCAAATCCACACAAAATGGTGTGTGAGCTGGTTTTTAGTTTGGTTTTGCTTTTGGGAGAGTTTCCTTTTTTTTGTTGTTGAAGCTGCAACTTTTGAAAACTTAAGAACTGTAATCATGCGGAACTCAAGGTTTTGTTTGGCATCCTTGAGGTGTTAACGTTTCAAGCCACAGTCATCTCTTAAGGTTTCATTAATAACAGAGCTTTCTTGAAATGAACCTTTTATTAATTGTGAGTACACTTTTGTTAGTACTTCCAGCTTTTGCAGAGAATCATAAATACTCTATTTTTTTCCTATTTGATAATGGAAACTTTGGCCTATAATGTAATTCATCTGCAAAGGCTTCTCAGGGTTTTACCTTCCAATGGTGCAGCAGATTAATTTCTCTTTCTTATTTTAGTTTGGGATGACTTGCATCTTTGTAATTAAAGAAAGAGAAAGCCCTGAGACCCAAGACTATTTTAACTACAATACTTTTTTCTTGCTAGCTTCCTAGGATAGATACTGTTTGGGGATTTTAATTTTTGTTGGTTTTCTAGCACTTTGGGTATTTGCATTTGCCAGATTTATGTGTCTATTACTGTTTCTGTTTATAAGCTGAATGTTCTTCCAAGATTTCTATCTAGTGAACTGCTGAGCAAAGAAATATTTTAGAGCATGAAACCTTAATTATGTCTTTCCACATCTAAATATTGGGCTAGATGGATAAATCAGTATTTTAGTTTCTTACCTTCCCAGACTAAACCTCTCCCACCTGTCTGTCAGCTTTATGCACTCACTGGTAAGCTTCAGGCAGTATGCTAAGAAGCTAAACCAGCAGGTTAACACATTATGGTTGCAGATACAGCTGTACACATGCTGGGATTACCTAGCTGCACCACAGGAGTGTTCTGCCTCTCTTTATTGTAGTGGACTTGGAATAGCAAAGATCTGTTTAAGGTAAACTCAGTTGTTGGGGTATTCCGCACGGAAACTGAGAATGTGAATCCAGACTGTCTTACATCAGTGAAAGTAAGAATTATGGTGAAAGGCTGAAAGCGTGTGATAGGACTAGCTCACAGTGGAAATGGAAATCTTGTTGTAAAAGCACTGATGATGATGTACATGACTTTTAAAATACAGAAAGCAGGGAATATTGGTCGATATGGGAATACTGATAAAAACCACTAGGAAGATTAAAAGCCAAAATGTCAGTCATAACATGAAATTAGCTTTTCACTTCTGCTTGGTCTTCTTAGCCTGTTCTCCTAAAAAAGAAGGCTTACATTTGGGCTTTGTCATCTGTTCACCAGTATCTTTTGACTGCCTCAGCCTTTTTGAATCAAGTTGATCAAGGGTTCTTGAGAACACGTGTCATGGTTTGAGGCTCTCAAATTCATGCAGCCGCTCTCTCAGTCACTCCCCTCTTTCTTCTTCAATCAGAGGGGATGGGGAGGAGAATCAAAAGAATGCAACTCCCACAGGTTGAGATAAGAACAGTTTAGTAACTAAGGTA
>JASSUY010003064.1:0-18593 GCA_032466535.1 Forpus xanthops | reverse complement strand
CTCCCGCCCGTCCCGGGAGTGCGGGAGCAGAGGAGGGGAGTCCCGGGCAGCGATAGCGCTACGGGCCGGGCCTGCACCGGCAGCCTCCGCGGGGCTGGGGCGGCGGCGGAGGACTGCGCTCCGCGGGAGTGCCGCGCTTCGGCTGGAGGAGCCGCCGGGGTGGCGGCTGTGGGGAGTCGGAGGGCTCCGTACCGCAAGGATGGGCTTCGTGCCGGCGGGACGGGGTGTGAGGAGCGGGAGTACCTGGGCTCGAAGGGGAGGGGAAGGGAAACTTTTCCCTGGGTCTCCCAAGGTTGTGCGGTTGTTTTCTCTTAGCAATCTTAGTTTGTTACAAAAGCTGTTCCTTCTCCCTGCATACATCAGCCCATAGCCTGGTGTTATTCCCGCCACAACATCATTTCATCGACGAATAGGCGATGAAGCTTTTGCGCCTTCTCGGTAGCCGTGGTGGCCGTTTCCAGCTACCGTGTCTCTGTGGACCTTAATAGCCACCCGAAACTCATCCCATTCATAATCTTTCGATTTGTACCGCTCGTACAAGAATAGGCGTAACGATGATTTTAAGCTTTGCCTCTTGAGGGCGTTTCACGGGAACTGAAACTCCAAGCTAAAAAGATACGTCATGGGCTGTGAAAGTACCGGGCTGCTGTTTCTGCAGAATTCCCAAATGGAGCTGAATGGTTGTGTTTAACGCTCCCTTTATCCTTTAGTCAAGCTGCCTTTTCTCCGGATTTTTTTTGTTTGCTGGCGTGTTTTCTGCTCTCACTGCTTAAAGTTGATGAAAGATTTAACAAAGTCGGGATGTGTTGATGAGTTATACGGAACTGGAGTTGCAGTATTAACCTCATAAACTAGTTATTTGAAAGCCATTTTGAATATACCTGTGGCAAGTAATAGAAGAGTTAATAGAGCACTATAAAATTGTAGTTTGAATCAAGCTAATCTTTGGTGTATCTGTTCTCCTTGCAACATGTGCATTGACGTGAACTAATTCATTCAAGACAAGTTTGTTTCTACTTGAACCATGGTTGAACCTTTTAATTACCCTTCAGACATACCCACGGGCTCAGGGAAATGAAGGGTAGCTTAAGGCATGGTAACATAAGATGACAGGAGAAGTATGGGCTTTTCTCAGCATGGGTTCCCTTGTCATAATCTTACAAATAGATGCACTGATGCTTCACTTCCAAGAAACCTGGCTGTTCTGGGGGCTTGGGACAACCTCTCCCAGCCTCTAAATGGAGCTTTTGTTACATCCCAGCTCTCCTAATGCTCTACCAGAATGACAGCCTTTTGCTGTCAGTGTGCAATCTGTTGATACTTTTTTGTTGTTTTCTGGTGGTCTCTGTGTCCTGTCTTCAGAGCTGACTTACTTATGTGGTCCTGTGTATTCAGCTGAGTGCTACTTCCTGGAGAAGTCATTTAGAAAGGGAAAAGCAGCAACAGCTCATGTCAGCGGCACTGAAAAGGACACTTGTAAGAACTTAAAGTGTTACAGTCAGATGTTGTAGCAGTTTCTGAAAGGTTCTTTATAGAGACTTTTAAGTACAGATGTTTATTTAAGCAGACTACTTGATAGTCTTATTTCCACCAGTGTTTCAGTAGAGTACTCTTTTCTTTCTTTCCCCTCTTTCCTCCTTCTGTTGAATAAGCTCAAGTGAGCAGAATGGTATGTTTTGTTTTAGGTTGGCCTGTATTTGGCAGGCTTGCTTTAATATCTTTCTGTTTGTTTCTCCACAAGATTGTGGAATTTTTCTTCTGAAGTGTTTTACAAGTCCTGGAGGGAGCAAATGGGGGGCTTAACTCGTATCCTTAAGAATACAGAAGGAAACCACACCTGTAAAGGCAACGGCAAAGAAGTTGCTAGGTTGGGAAACATAACTTTGTTGAAAGAGGTGAGAGGTTAATGAATGTAAAACAGTGCCCTCCAGAAAAATAAGAATCAAATCTATGTGCAAAAGCATAATAGCGGAATAAAAAGAAGGGGGGAAAGAAAGTGGTGTCAGTTAGGGTTAAGGGTTTTAATGTAAATTTGAAACATAAGGGGAAATAGAAGAGTAGCAGCAAATAGCTAACTTAACAGATTCATTTGAATACATCTGAAGGCCAAAGGGGGATATTGAGGGAGCCTCACAGGCTATGAGCAAGTCAGGAAAAAAAAAAAGACATTAAAGGAATTAATCACTTGATGAAGTCTTGTGAGTGGTTGAAATATCTAAGCAGGAGGTTCTGGAATGATGTAATGGACAAACATCAAGTTAGAAAGACCACACCACCTCTCTTCTCAGAGA
This sequence comes from Forpus xanthops, assembly GCA_032466535.1. Taxonomy (NCBI): domain Eukaryota; kingdom Metazoa; phylum Chordata; class Aves; order Psittaciformes; family Psittacidae; genus Forpus; species Forpus xanthops. The sequence continues at coordinate 16,302 of JASSUY010003064.1, read as the reverse complement.
ACAAGAGTATGAGCTGAACTGGCAGGAAAATTATCCAGCTGCATACTAAGAGGCTAAAGCCTAATGACAGTCCTTGTTCGAATAATATAATAGAAAGCTGATGTAAATTGCAGTCATAAGGAACAGGGGTATGATAGCAAGTAATTTTTTTTTCTGCTTTGAAGAAAATACACAGTTCCATCTGTAGAAATATCAGTACCTTGAAATTGTTTTGAAGAAGGGAGAGGTACTCTGGAAAACCAGCTGAGGCAAGTTTAAACAAACCACTCAGTTGAAAACCTCTGCTATATATAAAATCTGTAGAACAGTAGGACTGGGCATTATATTGTACCACGTTGTGAATGTCTTTAATGGCATTAAATGTTGTCCAGCCTTAATAAGGAATTTTGTGGATAAAAAGCAGAGGCAGTTGAAGGCATGTGGCAGCTAGTAACTTTAATCAGAATTAGTTTAAAAAGGATATTGGTAGTAGGAGGGTATGAAAAAGTGGTAGGAAATACTGGTAGATTGGACATGGTGTTGTTGCGTCTCTTGATCCATTCTTATGAGGCAGGAGTAGATGGGTTTTAGTGACAGAATAAATTTTAAGTCGGGATAAAGTTAATGCTTTCTTGAAACATAATGCTTGGTGTTGTGCAGAGGCAGAAGCTACAGGCATTAGAATTGAAAGAAATACAACTACGTTCCTGGATGTATATAATGAATAATAGAGTGTGCCATGAAATTTAGCTAGTTCCTAGCTGCTGAAAGCTTACTTATGATGTAGAATAAGTATTCTTTTTCTCTTTTTGGTTGTTCAGACTGCTTACCAGGCTCAGCGAGAGGATTCATGTGTTCTGTGAGAAACAAACCATTTGTGATACACACATACCTTTATTTAGTTTATTTGTTTTACAGTCTGGATATAAAGTTGAGATTAGACCTAAGAGATATGCTACTTTTAGAAATACCCTGTGGCTAAACATCAGAACAAAGCATTGTAAGCCACATGTAGTGCTGAGCTTATGTTTGAAAACAAATTCACCTGTTGATATGTGAAAATGTCATTTTGGCAAACAAGCCACCTTTTGATGGCGCACAAACCGCAATTTACCATTAAGTATAGTCAGATAATAATGCTATAATTAGTGTTAGATTGTTGTGATGTGTTTTTTTGCCTGAAGCAGGATGAGATTGCCTCTTGAAAGAGTCAGGATTCTTTCGTATACCTTCCAATTGATCAGCTCTTTAACTGTCTATATATTCTTGGTTTACCTTTTGTTTTTGTACTGAGATGATCAAAATGGAAAAGAGGTGTCTTTGTGAACGTGGTGTGTGTTGGGTTTGAGACCTTATGATAGAAGGGGTACTAGATGTAAATGGGATAAGGGAGGCAGAAGGAGCATCATCAGGCTTTAAAGTTCCTGTGTATTTTGCCTTGATGTGACTAATCTGTTAGTATTATGTTACTGACTGGGTGCTGATGTCCAAAGCTAGTATGAAATCGGTAGAATTTTGACTTAGTGTTCTTTTGCACACATATCTTGCGTAATGCTGAGTCACAGTAAATTTGTTGAAGGCAAATTTGTCATCAGGGGAGGCATGAGGTAAGTTTGGTTTCAGTGCCTGCTGATATTTATAACCCCAGACAGAAGTGACTTGAAACTACAAAGTCAGCTTAATTAATAATTAGCTTATTTCTTAACCTAATTTGTTTTAAAGTGTCTGGAATTTCTTATCTTCATGCTATGAAATGCTGAAAAGTGCACTGGTTTTCTCTTGTAAAAGATGTTTAGGCCATGTTGGAATGCTAGAAATGTTAGTATGATTTTTATTTTCTGGCAGATGATGAGTGTCAAATGATAGAGATGCTTCTTATTTTTCAAATGCTCTGTTTTTTTTTAGATATGACTACAGAAAATATATTGTGGGTCAGCTTGTTCTGTTAGTGCAGAGATGATGTGCTGTAATCTTAATGGAAATAAAATGAATCTCTGCTGTAAATGACAAATTACATTTTAGCTCGGCGCACAGGAATAAACTTGTTATTTGTGTAGATGGACATGTTAATGTGAGGTTGTTCGGGTTTGTTTTTTCATGTTAATATAATCCTATGCAGCTGAAAAGTTTTAATTCTCTACCACTAGTAGCTTTGTTTTATGATTTGTGGGAACTTTTTGGTTTCAGGTTAACTGTGGGCTGTGGGGTTATAGAAATTAGGGTGAGGGTCTTTTCTTTAAACTGATTTATTTCACTGCAGTGACTTTCAGTGCAGTAAAGGAATTTTGTGTTTGCAACACAAATCGGAAAGGCTCAGTTAAAAAATTTGTAGATGCTTTCCTTTTAAGACCTGGCTTTGAGAATCAGTTTTTTTTTTGCCCTCTTGCTCAAGTTAAAAGGATTCTGGAACTGTGAAAGCTGTGTCTGCTGCCTTGTTAAGTCAGAGTGGTCCTGTGAAAAATGGAACTCCAAACATCTTGGAAATATCATACTGATGGTAAATGTATAGTGAAGTACTTGGCTGCTAATGCAGGCTGGTGTGTCAGGTTGGGTTCTGAGACAGTGCCAAGTGTCAGGTAATTTGGTTTCTGTTAGTGTTTGGGGTTTTTTGTTTGTGTTTTTTAATGTAGAATAGGAAGATCAGGGTGCTGGTGTGGATTGAATGTTACTTGGGGGTATACTCAACTGACTCTTAAAGATTAGTCATTTTGCAGAGATAGCTTTGGTATGGGGGTGGTTTATTTTTAACCACCTTTTCAGCCCTTTTATTCTTCTGTGGAAGATGAGGTCACATTGACCAGAAATACAAACTTGTCATCAGTTGTCCTCAGTGTTGTGTAGATAATGCAGTTTATTTTCTCCTTTTTTTTTTTTTTTGCTTGCTTTTTAGCCACAGACAGTTTTGAGGGGTTTTAATTTGTGATGCCATGCTCCGTATTGTACAAAATTGCATGACTTTTCAGGCCTTGGGTTAGTTGTGTTTTGAGGTGCTCACTTTTAAGTAAGTATCAGTCCAACTTGCTAAGTGGTCTAAAACTAGAGCATGCTGAATTTGCTATGAATTAGGTGGATTAGTACTTGACTTGCTGTCTCAAAGTTTTATAAATGTGCAGGAACAGAAACAATTTGTGAATTAAGACCTACTTCTGGGCATGGAAAAACCTAATGGGAGTAGGAAGCCTGCAAAATAAAGTACATTTGAAAGATACTGAGATGGGCAGCAATTCCATGAAGAAATCCCCTTCTTCTAGTTTTTATCAGAAAGTCTCTAAAAGTTTGAACCCTGATTCAAGGCTGTGTGTTGCATCCATGTTTAGTTATAACTCTTAAGTTTGAAGCTCCTTTAATCTTCTGGTCTTCCAGGCAGCACAGGGTGGTGGTTCTGTTTCTTCTCCATCGTTCCTGTGTGATGCTTGCCCTGAGAGTGTGGGTCCCTGCTGCTCTGCAGAGGGAGAAGTGTGGTGTTCCTGCTAGTGAATAGCATTCATGCCTGCTGCTGCAGCTTTCTTCCCAAGCCACAGAAAAGGAAATCCACAGGATCGTTTTGTTTCCTTGTTAGTATTAGGTTTTGATGTATCATCAGCAAAACGTTGCAGGTCTTTACAAATAGTGGAACTGTTAATTTTGTAGGTCTTGAGACATGATTCCTCATCTCATTTTACAACCAAGAGGAAGCTCAGCTCAGGTTTTAGAATGATGAAAGGTAGCTTTTTGTCGTTGAGATTATTGTATATCCTTTTGTCTGGATATCCTGAGCTTTACAAGAGTCTGAAGACATCTGAAATTAGGAAGTTAGCATTCGTGTCCAGCAGGAGGTGACAGTAAATACAGAAGTCAGTCTGCTGATTTTCTTTTTCCCCCTCAAATAACATTGTCAGCAGTGTAGAGACTTGGTGGATGTGTTTTCATCTCTCTAAGTTGATGTTAAATGTAGGATGTTGTTCTAGGAGATTTCCAGGGAGATAACAATCTCAGTTGATGACTTTATTATTAAGACCTGTTGTCGTCTGTCTCCTTCAAGAAAGCTGACAGGTTACTTCCACAAGATGATGTAGTTTTGTTAGCATCCTGGAAACATTGCCTTAGTATTGCCAGAAAGCAAATTAGAAGACCTTTACAAAGTCTACACTTCACTTGGGGGGAAAAAAACCCTAACACATTTGTGGTCAAATGATGGATTTTTAGGGGAGTGCGTTAGCGAGAGTAATGGATAACCAAATGCTGCTTTCAGGATAGTTTTAAAAAGTGGATAGATTTTCTAGTCTTTCGCTAAGACTGTCTGAAGATGTAATTAGAGCTCAAACATTGGCCCAGGCTGTGCTATGTTTGGTGTGATGTCAAGAAGCATGATTGTGAGGCAACTTTAATTTTCTAAGAGATTTTGAGTCCTGTGGCAGGGCCAATAAGCAAACAAAAATTTCCTTGGTAGTTAAGGTTTTGTAGCATAAGCTGAACTATTTTTTCCCTTGAATAATTCCAGCTTCTCTCACTGCTTGGAATTCTGTCTTGGCAGTTCTGTTTGCAGCGTGGGTTGTCCTTTCGAGGCTGACAGTGCCTTTTCATTGTCACTCTAGCAGCAATCTAAAGTGGAGACAGCAGTTTGACGGTACAGTAGAGCTCACAAGTATGCTTCCAGTGAGTCCTTTCCTTCTGACAACTGCTTCTGTTAGGAAATGTAGACTGGTAGTATGTCGGATTGTGGGTCTTCAGGAAGACTTTTCCTGTCTCTCGCACCCTCTCTTCAACTTCCTTGTCAGCCTTAATTTTCAAGCGATCTCGTTCTGATGTGTTTCCACTGGAAGGGAGAATTTCTTGTACAGGTCTGCACTTCTGACATACTTTTTTTTTTTTATTTACTTTTTTTTTAATTCTTGTTCCCACTCCTAACTTCAAAGAAGGAAAGTTTGTCTAAAACAGTCTGTAATACCAGCAGTGTATTTGGTAATGTTCATTTCAGTCATCTGGGATATATACACCATTATGCAGGTCTTGGTTTGTAAGGCCTTTGTTTCTACATCTGGATATCTCTGATGTGTGGCATATCCAGGGGTATTAATCACATGGCATTCCTTCTGGCAAAGCCCTTATGTCTAGTTAGAGTGATATCTGATGTAAGAAGGCAGGGAGTTCATTTTTGTTCCTATCTAGATGACTGCTTGGGATAAGGTAGGTCACCGCAGGAAGTGACTGCGTTTTGCAGTGGCTCTGAATTTCTTTGACTTGATGAGCTTGGAGGGATGCAGTGCTTTTCCTTTTTAACACATCTACATTTGGTAGGGTACTTGTCTTGATCAGTAAAAACATCGGGGATCATAATGCAGACATTCAGGAAGAGGTACTGTTCGTAATTTTACTACGAATTATTTTTTCATGGCAGCTAAACTGAGGGGGAGAAAGCGTTTGGGTTTGAGAGTTGCTTCACACAACCCTAAAGAATGCACCAAAAAAACTCACTGGGTTGCCAGAGGATTTATCTGAGATAGGTGTATCCAAAATCATGGAAAATACTCTGCTATGTTTAGGAAAGTAAAGGTGGATAGAACATTTCCATGACAACCACAGATTTTCACCAGAAGTAGCATTAATTTTGATAGCGCAGGGAAGATCCAGCCTTTGCTGTTTGCTAGGAAGTAATTACCATGGGTGAATGTAAAGTGACCATTGAAGGATTTTCAGTTAAGCCGCAACAAAGCTGCTGACAGCGGGTGAAGCAATTTGAACCCATTTTGCCTCTGGTTTAGTGTGGGGGAAAGGCTGTGTCCTGAAAAATGGAAGAAGAGATTTATAGCAAACAGTCTTTAGACGACTCTAACAGCTACCACTGGATTGTTGTATTTGTATGCTCCCACTGAGTAGGTCTAAAGGTATGGGCTAGATGAACTCCTTGATGTGGTCATTGAATTTTTCAGCAGTAGTCAGGGAAGTAAAAGTAATGATGAATCATCGAGTTTAGGAGATGTTGAAGATATTACAAAAGCTGCTTTTAGTAAATAACAAGCTTTAATAGGTATACGGGTTAGATAGGCAGGTATATAAAATGGGTATGTGACTGTGTGTTGGGATTTATACTATGAAATAAATTATTGAACTCATTATTAGTTGGACAGGACAGTTTATTCTATTCGTTTATTTAGTGGCAGGAATTGGTAGGAAGGCTTTACTTTTGAAAGGATTTTAAGTGTACACATTACTCAGAAGAAGGGGTTAGTCAGCAAAGTGAGTTGTCTTGAAAGTCAGAAATGAGCATAGCCAAAAGTTGCATCTAAAGCTTGTAAAGGGTGTAATCAATGGAAGATAATTCTTGCCAGGCTGTTAGGTAGAGGGGTTAAGGTAAAGTCAGAAAATTTAAGTAATCCTGTGCCTGTATTGCCAATAAATGAAACAATGTAAAGTACAACAGGAGAGGGCTAATAGAGCTCAGAGGAAAATGGAAATTATTACCTGGAAGAAGAAAAGTTGATTGAAAGTTATATGAAAGTTGGGAGGTGAGGGAAATGGATACAGTGAGAAGAATATGCTCAGGACATTCTGATGGTGGAATTGGGTGGTGTCTTTCATGTTAAGAAACACTGGGACATCATATGGAGGGACTACATAATAGAAATGAGATGAAATTCAGTATTAAGAAATTAATATATTCCTCATCAAATATTTCTTTAAATTAAGAAATTTAGGGTTTGAAACAGAAGGTGGCAAATGATCTCGGGAGCTATCGAGGTCTTGCAGTCCCCAGTAATGGCAAATACAATCTTGTGAGTTTGAGAAGACATGTTTCAGGTAAAAATAGGGAATTGGGCCTCCATGGATGCTGGAGAGGGACTCTTCATCAGGGACTGTACTGGTAGGACAAGGAAGAATGGGTTTAAACTTAAGCAGGGAGAGTTCAAGGTAGATATAAGGAAGAAGTTCTTTACTGTGAGGTTGGGGAGGCACTGGAACAGGTCGCCCATTTACCAAAGAACTGGTGAATGCTCATCTCTGGCAGTTTTCAAGGCCAGGTTGGACAGAACCTTGTACAACCTGGTCTCGAGTGTGGAGTCCCTACCATAGCAGGTGAGGTGGAACTAGATGATCTTAAGGTCCTTTCCAACCCGAACCATTCTGTGACTCTGTAAGTACTAATAATGTCCCAGAAAGCCTGAGTTTGGGCTCACAGAAAGCCTTATCTGTGCTGCTGTTTGTGTCTATTTATGTTTAAGAGCAGGTTGCTGCAAAACTATTTTCTTGTAAGGTGTGTCCTTTGAGCTCATGGTTGTCCATCTGGTGTTTTAATTCTGCTGTTTTTAAGATATAACAAACATTTCTTTCAAAATGTTTTAGAAACAAATGTTTTACTCTTGAGTATTTGTTAGCCTGAACTTCTTTTTGCTGTAAAAATCCAAGGCTTCCCCCAGTAGTTTGCATGTTTAATATACAGGTAGTAGTCAGTTGAATTAAAAATGGAAGAAAATGTTGCTGCCAAGCATGTTGCAAGAAGCACGAGCATTATCAGCTCAGACTCCTAAGAAAGAAAAAGAAGGGGAAGGAAGCGGTCCCTAAGCTCAAAAAGGTGATGTAGGGAATTTGTGGGCTTATGAGATTTATCTGTTTGTAGCACCTCTATTTAAAAAAAAAACAACAAAAAGGCCATTTCAGGAAGAGCCTTTTCAGCAGAATTAGGCTGAATTGCTTTCCTGTATGCTGAGATTTTTATGTTTCACTTTCATTCGGAGCAGTTTGTGGCTGACTGATATTGAGCACAGTCATTTTGTGTCCCTTACCAGTGTTTTAAATCTCAGTTGGCAGAAGCCAGTAATGCTTGAAGTGATGGTTTATGTCTTCTGTGAAAGGCAGTTCTCATCATTTGGAATTCTTATAAATGGTTGTCTGTCAGGTAGCAGCAACTTAAAAAGAGGCTTTAATAAGAAGCACATTTGCGTATCCTTTTTTTTTAACCTCTTAAAACTCTTTGTGGTAACTGAAAGAAGAGGAGCTTAGAGTAGAGTCAATTACGCATTTGATGTATTTTAAATAGGAAACCTAAGCTGATGAGTCTCTATACACTTGTGTTGCTCCATTTTAAAGTAAAAAGTGCACAAGAGATCATTTATCACCTGCTTATTCTGTGCTTATGGAATTAGAGGTAGGTGACACATTTAATATAACACATTAGGGAATTTGTAAAAAGACCTTTAAAAGCCACATAGCGTAGTTTCCTAAATTTTGTACTACAGAGTTGCAAATGTTTGCGGTGCATGGAAATCCCAATCTTTTTTTGGATTTAAAGGGGGGATGTTTTGTGATTTGTGTTTTGTGCTAAGTAATTCCAAAGTGCAGCGCTGTACATGTGAAAATCATCATGGGTAGCTATAAATGCTGATCTGCTGAGTTACATAAGACAGTACTTGGAAGCCAGTGCCTGAAAAAAGGCCCTGTGGATAAGCAGTGGCAGGATTAGAGGCTGCAGGTGTGGAGGAGGGGAAGAACAGCACTGCTGCCTTTGCACAAGTGAGCATTTTCATTTTCACCTAAAATTTCACTCTCAGTTTAATTTTTCTTGTAGACCTTGTCCGGACAGAGGAACACAGGATTGTGTCAAATTAACTTCAATTTTGGAGGGCAGAAAAAGGCCCTTGTACTGACTTGCAAACTGAGTTAAACTAAAGCTAAGACCCTTCATTTTGGAATTAATAAGGGTTATGCAGTTAGTTTGGCTAATTTTCTGTGTGAAGAAGAGTTAAGATTTATTAGTGCAGCTTTCTTTTAAGCCCAGGTTGTGTGTTCTGCCTTACAGATATCACTTCTTTCTTAATGAAATATTTCAGTTTCTCCTGCCTTGCAGCTTTGGAGAGTAAAATGAACATTTGTTGATCTGATGTGAAGAACTAGCACATCAAAGTGACAATTCTGTGAAATTTTGCTTTACGCCTCCCGAGTTATTGTAAGATAAGTGATGGGATATAGGAGAGGAGTGGCTGGAAGTGCTTGGCTAACAGATTGAGACGGAGGCAGAATATAAAATGCTGTGGTATTGAATAGGAGTTCTTTCCTGACTTCTCTTTTTTTAATTGCACTGTAAAGGAACCATGACGACCTCAGGAAAAGAGAATTTCCGACTGAAAAGCTACAAGAACAAATCTCTAAATCCTGATGAGATGCGTCGAAGGCGGGAGGAAGAGGGTCTTCAGCTACGGAAGCAAAAGAGAGAGGAACAGGTACTGTACTACAGCTGGGGTAACTGCAACCAGGCCTTAAACAGCCTTGTCTTGCACTGTCTCTGGCTCTTTGCTTTTCCCAAGCCCCTTATTAGTTGTTTCTGCCCACTGAAATTCATACATAGTCTGAAATCAGTCACCTGCAGACCTCACTTCCTCTTCTGCAGGCTTTACAGAGCTGTGTTCCTCATTCATGCAAGTGTAAGACTGGCCAGAGCAGCTTAAAGGTGATTTGAACAAAGCTGTCTGACCTTGCACAGCTTGCACTAAGGGCAGCTTGGGAGCCTCGTTTGGTTTTTACTTAGGTTTTTTTCTTCCCCTTACCACTTGAATTGTGCTCTCTCTAATCTCTGTTTGGAGAGTGGGAAGCTGGGGTGAAATGGAAGAGGAAACATTGCAGCTAGAATAGGAGCAGAAGGCTTAACCGAATCCTTGTAATTTGCAGTAATGATTTTCTTGAGGGAAGAAGTAAGTTATTGACCTGATTCTGCTCAGTTTTCTGCCTCAAAGTTTCAGTTCATGAAGTGAAAAAAGCTCAGGCTATGTTTATGCTCATAAGGCTGGTACCTTAAGTAGTGGATTTAGTATATCTTGTATGCAAAATGATTGAGGAGAAAATGCTTGGAAAAGAAGTTTCTCTGCCTCCTCATGTCTTGCTCGTTCTTACAACTTTCTTCACAGTGCCAAGTGGTGGGTGTTCTGCAGGTTTCTATCCTGTCAGGAAACAGCAGCGCTAACAAGATGTAGTGGTTTAAGCGCAACTGGCAACTAAGTACCACAGCTGTTCTCTCACTCTCCTTCCACCTCATTGGAATGGGGAGGAGAATCAGAAAAAGGGTAAAAACCACCATGGGTTGAGATAAGAACAGTTTGATAATTGAAATAAAAGAAAAATATAATAGGAAATAGAGGAAGGAATAGGCCCTGCCTTCCCAGTGATGCACAATGCAATTGCTCACCACCTACTGATACCTGTCCTCTACCCGAGCACAAATTGGGCCCTTCCAGATAATTCTATACTTTCTGTAGGTTTATGCTTTCTCTAAGTTGCTATACTGGGCATGATGTGCTGGGGTATGGAGTACCCCTTTGGCTAGTTTGGATCAGGTGTCTTGTCTTTGCTCCCTCCTTGTTTCTTGTGTCCCTCCTCGCTGGCTATGAGAGCATGAGAGACTGAAAAGTCCTTGACCAGAATAAGTGCTACTTAGCAACAACTAAAACATTGATGTGCTATCAGCACTGTTCTCAGGCTAAAGCCAAACCACAGCACTGCACCAGCTACCAGGAAGATAATGAACTGTGTCCCAACCAAAACCAGGACGCAAGACATGATGAAAAGCATCTCCTGATAAAAACAGGTAGCACTGAACAGTTCTTTTTGTTCTTAACGATGTCCATTGGAAGCTTTAAGGGATTGGTTCAATTTCAAACAAAATTATAGTGGAACTTTTTTCAACAGTGTTAAGGTTTCTGGAGTTAGAATGAAGATAGTGTGTTTTCAGTGGTAGGTCAAGTATAATCTATTCTGTTCAATGTTGTTTTCACAGTATCAATACCAGATGGTGTCAAGGCAAGGCAGGGGGATTTCTGGGAGGGAATTGCAATACTTCTTGCTCAGTATGTACAGGTATTATTTCCAGACTACTGGTCACACAGGATGTCACGGGTCCTTGTACATAATACTAAATCAGGAAAATGATTAATCATTTTCTGTCTTGTGCCTCTGAGCTCTGTGGAGCAGATAACCACAGGTTGGCTAAATAAAACTTCTGGCAGCATTTCCTTCTGTTAAGGAAAGTTTTTGGTCTTAACTGGACTAACAATGGAGCTGCAAGCAGAGTCAGCAGCTCTGCAATTTTAGACCTTTTATAGTTGCTTCTCTTTGATGTATTTGGCACATGGCTTGTTGAAGTTTGTATGCATTTTGGTTTAGATTGTATTTGAGCACATTTGTTGAACTTGAGTGGGCACATCATACAGTAGCTTAGAAGCAGTAGCATTCTGTAAGGATACTTATCACTCATCTAGCGTTGCTGTAGACTTGGCAGTTTTGCATGTTTGTACTGCTTCCTCCCCATCTTCTCTGGAGAGAAGAGTAACAGCAGGTCTGTTGTCAGTGCTCTGGCTTGCCTATCTATAGTGGTACATGTCTGACGTGGTTCAGTGCTGGAGCCCTGCCTCCTGAGCTCTACAGGCCAAGGGACACCCCCAAAACCATCTTGTTATTGCTAATGTTCCTTCCAGCGCATCAGTTGGATTAAGGGGAGAAGTTGTAGCCTCTCTAGCTCTACTTACAACATCTTACACTGAGTACACTCTAAGTGGTAGCAGCCAAATTCTGTTCATCCCAATATAATTTCAGTCCAGTGTGATCATCCTCCAAAGCCCTCTCATTCCAACTTATGCACGTGTTCTACAAAGGTCTGTTACAGCAGTTTTTCAGGTCTTTGAGCCCTCAGCAAGAAAGCAATTTTCTGGAAACTATAGATGTCTTGTAGTCAGAGCCCATTGCTGTTTTCATTTACTCCATGACTAAACTTTCTTCATTACAATGAAGAAGAGTCTTGTGGCCACTGTATTAGCTTCTTTTGAGTGATAGTATATGTTGTCTTTTTTATTGCAGCCTAATATTGACTTTATATCTTAAATGCTTTCTCTCTTCAGCTGTTTAAACGCCGAAATGTTGCAACAGCTGAGGAAGAGGCGGAGGAGGAAGTGATGTCAGATGGTGGCTTCCATGAGGCTCAGATGAACAACATGGAGATGACTTCTGTAAGTGATGAGAAAGGAATACACTGTTGAAACTGGGGAGGCATGTTGTGCAGTGACCTGAGGGGAATGGAATTTAGAAGGCAACTCTTAAACACCTGGCTCGGTCAACTGCCTTAAAACAGATCGTGTGAGAAAAAAATGTTGTAGGTAGTGGTTGCTTGGTGGATATACTTTCAAGAAAATGATAGAAAAAGTCATTGTTCCAGGCAGACAGACTACTTCCATTATGGGTGATTATGGATAATATTTTGTGATGATAAACTGTTGCCCAGGGTTGGGTTTTTTAATCTGAATTTCATAATGTCTGAAATTTGAAATCTGAAAACACTAACCAGATAATGTTATTGCTGTTTACAAAGTAAAAAGAGACTCAGTGGAATTCTTTGTTAGTGGACTTTGAGGGTCAGCCATTTTTAGCCAGGATGTTGGAAATAGAGCTAAACCTAGCTTATCTATCTGCTTGTGTCCTAAACTCCCTTCCAAGCAGGAGGTTCACTCTAGAGGAAAAACTTTTAGTGGAAATCAGACTTTTCTACTTTCTCCCTATTTCTTTACCATGGTTTTCTCCCTAGAAGGAAAAATGGTAAGGGATTTGGGCTATACGAGAGAGGTTTAATGAAAGTGCAGTCCTCACTTTGAAGTCTGATTACTGGTCTTCATGCTTTTGTTTGTATTCAGAGAATGAAGATGTTTTCCTAGAAATCAGTCTGGATTTGGTTTCTGTTGGTGGTTGTACCACCCTTGAAAATTACACAGGAACAGAGAAATTACTAGGAACAGTGGACTAGATCACTAATAGAATATATTAGCTTACACTTCAAGATAGCCTTTACATGTCAGGCAAGTCCTAAATACCATTTAATCATTTGTTTGGAAGCATATGGAAAGAAAAGTAGCCTGTCTAACTGTGCTACTACCATTATACAGATTATTTCAGATATCATTCATTTCAGGGTCTTAACAGTTGAAGCTGGTAGCTGTTACAGACAATGCTTAAGTATTTTCAGCACTGTTGTTGTGTGTCTAACAGTTTGGATCAGATCTCTCTTAAGGATTTAGAGACAAAGAAGTGGAAATAAAAAATCTAACTTTCTTTATCCTTCTTACGTGGATTTATGTGTGTGATGAAAAGAATGTCAGACTTTTATCTGGCATAAGAAAGATCACTGATTTAATTTAGATTTCTTAGTGGAAACATCTGTATTATGGAAAGTTTAATGCTCTTGATAATGATAACAAACATTAGGTTTGTCAACTCCTCGAAAAGTGACAGGTCCTGCACATTTTGGTGTAAGAGAAGGAGTTAGAATGTGCATGTTACAGAAATCTAAACAATCGCAGACTCAAAGTGGTTTTCTTGCATAACAGTAATTGCAATTCCAATTTAAACTACCTTGTGTCAAAGGAGACAATTTTACGTTAGTTTTAGAGGAAGGGAGAGAGGAGAGTGAACACTGGTGAGATATTCTGAAGAGTAATTTTTTTTGCTGTATCTAAAGTAAAATTTGAATTTTAGCTTCCAGAAAGAAAAGACTCCATTTAAGGATGATGCTGCTTATGTAGATGTAAATAAATTTGTACATTAGTAAATGCATTTGTAATGTAAATTTATATTTTAAACTCATTTGTTTTTCATAATGGTCTTATATAAGTGTTTACTCAAGAAGCGATAGAATGAATACTGGTTTAGCAAATATTGTAACCTTTGTACCATTAATCTCAGATTTTGTTTTCCCTCTTGCTCCCTGTCACTTTCATTCTGTTTTCCCCCACCTGAATCCTAGAGTGCAGTCATCACCTCTGATATGATTGAGATGATTTTCTCCAATAGTCCAGAACAACAGCTTTCAGCCACCCAGAAGTTCCGAAAGCTTCTTTCTAAAGGTAAGGGCTGAAATCACTTGTACAAAATGTCCCTGGCGTGTGTTTTTACTTTGGCTCCAATAAAGACTGAGTTTCATACAGAAATTTCCGGGTAAAGCTCTGTTTTGCAAAATGTCAGCTAGAGGTATGTAATAGTTCTTTTTCTTGTGATTTGCTTGTATAGCTGTTAAGTGGTACAGACAGGATGTCTACTCTTGGATGTAAGCTTTAAATATTGTAGTTTATGTCTCCATGGCTAAAATGTGCTGATATAGTGATGTTTCTCTGCATGTGTGCATGCCAGAGTGATTTCACAGAACTGCTGCTGTGAAGTAGGTATGCTAAGTGCATTAGTGTTTTGAGTCATGTTACTTCTTTACCTCAAAATTCAGACTGGAGTCTTCCTGTGGCGAGAGGTACGAATCAATTGCCTTTTAGTAAAGGTAACGTAATATTGTAGAAAAAGAAGACACTCAGGAAAGAGGAGTAGTCAGTGGGAGATGTCCCTGCACATGGCAGGGGAGTTGGAACTAGATGAACTTAAGATCCTTTCCAGCTATAACTATTCTGTGATTCTATGATTCTAATATGTCACCGGATGTTATTTTGATGCAGTAATTTGAGAATCTCCCTGCAAATAAATGAATAACTTGCTCTTTATTTTGCACAGAACCAAATCCCCCAATAGATGAAGTCATAAGCACACCAGGAGTGGTGGCCAGGTTTGTGGAGTTCCTCAAACGAAAAGAAAACTGTACATTACAGGTATACAAATATAAGTATGTCTTCCTATATTAGAAAGGCATTTGATGGTGAAAGTAGATAGAAGAAAAAGTCAATTATTTAATTAGCTTCACTTCTCTCTGTCTTCACTAGGTTAAAAATGCTATTCTAACTGGAATTTCTAGCAAGACCTCTGGGGACAGGACTGCGAGACAGACATCTTGAGTTGCATTGTATGATTGCTAGGATGCGCTCTTGATCATGTATCAAAACCAGAGTTTGAAATTTGGACCTCAGTAGATGAAAAACTATCATACTAAACTTCAGTGTTTGTCTTTTTTGTTCTAATTGAAAACAGTTTTAAAACTTTAAAATTAGGACTTAATTTTTGATTAAATGAAAGGAAGTTTGGATTTAGAATTGGAATCTGTAATGGTAAACATAGAAACCTTGAGACTTGCTTTGATTCTAGTTAGGAAAAGTTCACTTCAACAGAACTTTGTTTCACAGAAGGTGGGGAGATCTTTTGACTAGCGACTAGCTCATAATCCAAACTCATTTGCTAAATATTGGAAGTGAAGTACAGATTTGAGAAAGAAGTATATGCTATTTGGTCTTAAATTAGATTAAATGGCTTATATATGGTGTTTCTTCTCCATGTGAGTTTGTGAGTTTTGAGTGGTTCAGCCTGGTGGCATCCATTACAAAGCCAAAGGGCAAGTTCTTAAATATGAATAAGAAAACTCTGTGGTTGAAAGATGATTAATAATCCTGTTATACTGCCTCACAAAACACTTTGTACTTACTTCAGAGAAAGTAAAATTACAGGAAAGCCCACACACTTTGTCCTTATGCTCTGGCCTAAATGTTTTGCTTAAAGTTCTGAATGATGAGCCTTGCAGTTTTGACATCGTATGTTTCTGCTTTATTGCAGCCCATAATCTTTGTGCATTAGAACAATGTCTTTTGGAATCGTTTATTCTGGTCGCATTTTACCAGGAGCTAATTTCTCCTTTAGTTCGTCAGGAGGGCAGGATTTTTAAAACTGATGTCTTCAATAACTAATAACCCTTAAAAATTAAAAGCCTTGCACAATTCCTAGGCTTAATTGTGGAATTCTTATTTCATGCCCTTTTCAGGTTTCTGTGTGCTTCCTTAGCAGGAGTTGCTTCTATGGTTATAACCTCAATATAAGTCCTTGTTGCTCATCAGAGATAGCTAGACTTGGAAACTATATCAGGAGTTTCACTGGAATACTGCTGGATCAGTATCAGTTTAATAAACTTCATTAGCAATGTCAAAATGGGTCATTTGTAGTGTTCAAGTGTCCATTTTCACTGTTTATTGAATTTTGCCTTTTCGTTCATCTTTTAGCAGTCTTTCATTCTCTAGATTCTGAATGTATCTGATAGGATTTAGTGTTGTGTAATAATTTTTTGACTGAAAACCATGCAGAAATCTTCCAGAACCTAGATTTCTAGAATCTGTATTTTCTGAAGTCTGTTATCAGGTAATGTTAAAATTTGCATTTCAGCTTTGCTTTTCTTAAGTTGAAATAAACCCACCATACAGTAATAACTTGTGGCAGCAATAAGGGTCACCAGAGTTTGAGAGTATTTTGCTGGAGTTGCAGAGTTCTGCCAGATTGTGATGACGCAGCTGGTGGGGCTTTTTTGTTTGGTTGTTTAAATCTCTTTGTCTTGTTTGTATTTTGTTTATTATTATTATTATTATTGAATGGCTCTTTTCTGCTTTATATCCATCAAGTTCT